>KK502419.1:1002668-1010168 GCA_000688735.1 Glossina austeni | reverse complement strand
AGAGAAAACTCGTATTCGCCCTAGACGAGAAGAGTGACAAATGAGAACTATTTGATAAATGTTAGAAAATTAATACTTAAAGCGTTTTTAAAGTAACTTCTCAAACCAATGAAGTCTAGTTATTGTTGATGTTGGTGTTGACTAACAATTAAATATTCGCTAGACAATTCTCGTAACCGGCAATGTCGAGAAAACTTAAGCGTAATGCGTTGCGCCATTCAAAACTTTGAAGCACGCTTAGTTTAATTCGCAAGGATTCTGTTTTTTTTCTCAACCAGTGTCCGACTGCACTCCTTCCATGTATTAAAAAAAAAAGAAGAGATTTAAGAAATATTTTTTTTGTTAATATTTTAAAACATCCCAATTACTAATTGTGCATTGTTTCAGTGCAATCAAAACGACTAATCTGTTTGTTTACTTACGATGTGTATGTAATAGGAATGTTGTTGTAGCACATCGTAAATTTAGAAAGGCAGAGATAAAAGAAAGAGAGAGAAAATTTTACTCAAATGCTGTCAGAATCGATTACGAAGAATTTCATTTCTGTTATCATATTTTCTTGCTCACTACTACCTACTATTACTTCGTACGAACTATCATGGAAGATATCTATCATCCAAAATTGAGCCATTAGTTGGGTTAAGCTAATGGGGTAAAATTACACTATTGCGACTTCAAATTTTTATTATTTACTTATATAAGGGTATAAGAGTGTTGAAAGAGCTTAAAGAAGAAGAAGAAGAAGAAGAAAAAGAAGATTATGAAGAAGCTTTACTCTTTAGCAGAAGGCAAAGGATATAATAGTGTCGAAAGAGCTTAAAGAAGAAGAAGAAGAAGAAGAAAAAGAAGATGATGAAGAAGCTTTACTCTTTAGCAGAAGGCAAAAGATATAATAGTGTCGAAAGACCTTAAAGAAGAAGAAAAAGAAGAAGAAGAAGATGATGAAGAAGGGTTACTCTTTAGCAGAAGGCACAGGATATAATAGTGTGGAAAGACCTTAAAGAAGAAGAAGAAGAAGAAGAAGAGGAAAAAGAAGCTTTACTCTTTAGCAGAAGGCAAAGGATATGATAGTGTCGAAAGACCTTAAAGAAGAAGAAGAAGAAGAAGAAGAAGAAGAAAAAGAAGGTGAAGAAGAAGCTTTACTCTTTAGCAGAAGGCAGAGGATATAATAGTGTCGAAAGACCTTAAAGAAGAAGAAGAAGAAGAAAAAAAGAGGATGATGAAGAAGCTTTACTCTTTAGCAGAAGGCAAAGCTTGTGTGGTAGAACAAAATCAAAACACTCTACCTACTTAACTTGAGACAACGGATTCCTAAAATTTACGACTAAAGATTAGTAAACACATTCAGTTAACATCCATCGTTCCGTCCACAATAGTTAGAGAGTAAGTAGTGAAAGCACTTTTTTTTAAAATATTTAATTCGCTTCTCTCTATGTTACTAATATTTGATCAAACACAACGTGACTCCTTAGCGGTACTAATATTAAAGATACACTATCGCAGTTAATTAAATTCCAATTTTGTTCTAAAAATGAAAAAATGAAACAAAGCAAAGCAATAAACCTAAAAGAAAAATTTTAAATGTCTATCCGTTGTATTTACATTAAATTTTAATTTTATACACACATCTAAAGTCATATGTCTACAAGTTGATATATGTATATATATGAAGTATATAGGTATATGTATAGGTGTAGGTACACGTATATGTATAATTTTTTGCTATTTTGTATTTTATGGCATTTATATGAAATTATTTTAGTTTTTCGGTTTTTCTCGCATCAGATGCGGGAATTTCGTGTCTGTTTTCATTTCATGTGTAGAGCAATGAAATTTATTACCGATTTTAACTATAACGATGAGTACGGTATAGTAATCAGAACTATCTAAACTTCTTCTTAATTACGAATATCTTCTAAGACCCACTGAGACCATTTTTTTTCATTTTTTTTCATGTATTTCCGTCCGACCATACTTGAGGATTTTATGCGCCAAGTAATATTTTCGTTGAAGGACACTGCTCAGTTTTCAGTATAAAAATTCGGCTTCATTTAGATCCGTTTTAAAATCAAGAATTTTTTGCGAATTTTCAATCGCAAGGAAAACGACAAATGTTTGATAAAAGTTTTATCTCACGAAAAATCGCAAAAGAGAATTATGCATTTGTTATTAGAAGAAGAAGAAGAAGAAGAAGAAAACTAAAAACAAAAATTAATTTGAAATAAATATTTTCCCAATTGTACAGAAATTTTTCCAATAAGAACTACAAGGAAAACGAAATCTGCATTTGCTGTGAAATGAATCGTAAATAACGGCCGGAGAAGACGAGAAGAAGAATAAGAGAAGAAGAAGAGTCCTATAAATATCTCTCCTTTATTTTTTACCTTATCAAGCATGCACGAATTATCGGCGCATGAAAACATATAATCTTTTCGTTCTGATATTGAAATTAAGTGAGTTAAGCTTTTGCTTTTGCTTTTAAGTCTAACAACTTGCAGACTGTGAACAACAATCGCATGACAAGACAACTGGGCAACTGGACTAACGAAATAGTAGAGAGCCAATTACTAGGATACACGAACGAGTTTCCTATTGCGTCGAGTAAACAGGTAGACCGAAAAATCATGTGTAGACGATTATGATCAGCTCGGCTCAGAAACTCATAGCAATAATGAAACATTTATTTGTTGCAGTATATATCCTACCAATCGGATGTAAACTTTAGTATACCTATTTCTTCGTAGCGAAGAGAGAAATATTTACATGAAGGAACTCTATTCTCTATTGAGACGATTCTTATGAAATTCGCTTCAGATACAACTCAGTAACTGACTTGATTATAATTTTTGAGTAAGATTTGCTAAAAACACATTTCAAATTTTTAGTCTTCTTCTTTTTTTCCATAATTCTAGCAGTCATTTGACTATTCACTGCAACCTTACCAAGGAGTGGTGACTGAGTTTCACGTTTAATTAATTGAAAATCAACTAAGAACTCATGTTACAAGTTTTTAATTTCTTATCCTAATTCTCAACGTCCCTGCTCTGTGTGGAACTTGTATAAATAAACGGCTAAGTCAACTAAAAATCTTACGCCACTCACAAAAATTATATAGATGACGCGAAATAACAAACAAATTTCATGCTACCTGTTGGTGCTGTTGGAGAAACAGATTCGAAATTTCTGCCAAAATTTTCTCGTTATCATTAGTTACCTGGATGAGTAGGTGAGTAGGTAACAATCGCGGCGAATTCAAGCCTCAAGTGCAATAGAGTTTACTTTGATCATAGCTCAGGCATAACATTTACCGATTGGACATAAACCGGCTATGCCGTGGCCATCACCTCTCTATCATTTTCGCTTTCCTAGCGGATATCCGCGAAGCGAATGATTATATGATAAAAAAAAAAAAAGTAAAATATTTCTTAAATAATTTTTAATTGATTTACATATTTACAGTCTACAAAAAAGAAAAACAAACTAAGAAATTTTATTTTCATTTTAAATCTTAGGCGCTCTGAGTACCAATCCCAGAAACGTTATAAGTCAGAAAGCAATTACAAGCAAACAGAGCACAAATTTGTAACCGCGAAGAAAAGGTTACGCTTGCAGTTTACTCTTGTGGAAAATAAGCAAAAATTCTATTGCCTATGAAAAGTCCTACAAAGAGCGATCCATAGATTCAGTCTTCACGCAAGAGATTGCTGTGAATTTCGAATCACATAAAAATCAAAAAAATCCTCCCTGTCCTTTTTATTAATAATATTCGCGTGAAAATGGTGTATTCTTCTTTCTTTCTTCAATTCATTTTCTTGTCTTGTAGCACAGGCAAGGGCTTCATCAGATCACTGATAATGGCGACCGCTACTTCGGAATAGTAAATTGAATCCAACCAAAGCAACAAAATCGCTGAGAAGAAAAGGACATTCACGAGATTCCTTCAGTCCTTCAGAGTGTGAAGTCGTAACGTCAAAACACACGTTACGACAGTTAAGTGTATTGAAAGTGACTGTTGATGCGAAACTTGCTTTGTGATTTATTGATATATTGTTAAGCACGAGCACATTATTCATTGACTGACCGATTGACTGACTGACTGATTGATTGGTTTTTGCATTTGGAGGGAAAAATTTCGTTAAGCGATCTTTTCATGTTGTTGTTGTTATTGTTATTTTTAAAAAATAATAAATTTCATTTTAATTGAGTACACATTCAACGAATTTATTTATTTACTTAGGATATATTTTATTTAAGAAAAAAACATTATCACACACACACACACACACACACACACACACAAAATCTAAAATTAATTATAACACAAACTTCATGCAAAAATAATAATAAATGGAATGAAATATGAAATAAAGATAAATGAAAATCAGATTTATTACGATTTGATTTGTTATGCGTATTGAGAGAAGACTATATATTTTTTCAAAAATATTCTGACCTGATAATATACGTGCAGCATATGAATTTAATAAATTTAATAAAAAAAACTTCTTAACAAAATATATTAAAATGAATAAATTAAAATCTAATAAAAAAAGAAAAAAAAAAAAAACAAAGACAGTGGATAATAAAAGATAGGAGAAAAATGAAGAATGTTTTCTATTATCGATACTATCGATTATAATATAAATAACATTTACATTAAAAAATAGACAATTAATTGTTAAATCAATAAATTAAAGACAATACCAATAAATAATAGCTGGATAATCCATCTTAAATAATTAATAATCAACAATAGGCTATAGAGAGAAGAGTAATGGAATAATCGATAATGAATAATCGATAAATATTATAAATAATCTATTATATAATATGCCCAATAATGCCCAACGGACAATGGAGAATCTGTCATAGATAATCTAAAATTTTTTCATAAATAATCGAGAATAGTTAAGACAATCGACAGAAAATAAGAAATAAATCACTCAATAATAGATAGTCGATAATGGATAATCGAAAGTGAGTAATGAGTAATCGATAATAGATAATATTTAATATAAAGTAAATGACATATAATACGGAATCCATAGTAGACAATGAATAGTTAATTATGGATTGATTACCCCAAGGTATATAATGAATAGTCGATAAGGGATAATAGATAATTGATAATAAAAAATATCAAAGAAATATCGGATAATCGATAATAGATTTCGATAAAGCCAATCTGAGTTATGAATAATCGATAATGGATTGTAGATAGTAGATAATACATAATATGAAATCTGTAGTAGATAATGAATAACCGATAATCAATAATCCACAGTAATAAAAGAATAAGTACGAGTAGATTATAGATATTAAAAAAAAAAAAAAAAAAAATATTTTTATGTAAATACTCATCTATAGTAAATTATAGATAACTCCAACTGTGCAGTAATCGATGGCTAATTACCGGTAATGGATAATTGGTGACCAATATGAATAACTGTTATCATAATTGCTAACAGAGCAGCGCTTGTTGGCTTAAGTGAAATTAACAGAACAAAATGGAAAAAGTCAGCTACTGCACCACAACTAATAGATGTCAAATAAGAAATACCACATAGCATATAATATAATGGTTTGATTATTTATATAATAATTGATAAATAAAAAGTATTTATAGCAGGGGAACTATTAGGGGGACCCATAACTAATCAATTATTTTGCATTCATAGGCAAAATGTTTTTTTGAAATGACATTTTCTTGTTGCCATCGTTTCTGCGAAAGTTCAACCCCCCCTTTTGAAAAAGTGGGTTGGACGTAACTTAAAATATCACTCAAGGTGCGTTTGGGCATCGGATAAAAAATAAAAATTTTTATTTCGTAACGAATGCTCCAGTGACCTGAACAGATGGTAGTCCGACGGTGCTAGGTCTGGAGAGCATGAAGGGTGCGGTAGAAGTTCCCAGCCTAACTGCTTAATTTTCTCTTGAGTAATCTTCGCTGCGTGAGGACGGGCATTATCGGGCAGTTGGTGTATCACACCTTTTCTGTTCACTAAAGCTGGTCTTTTTCTATGAGTGCGGACTGTAACCGTTGCAATACAAGTTAGCGGTAACTGTCTCCCCAGGTTTCAATAATTCGTAATGCACTATACCGGAACAATCCCATCAAATACACACAATA
Organism: Glossina austeni; assembly: GCA_000688735.1. Classification (NCBI taxonomy): domain Eukaryota; kingdom Metazoa; phylum Arthropoda; class Insecta; order Diptera; family Glossinidae; genus Glossina; species Glossina austeni. Next base: position 1,004,038 of record KK502419.1, on the reverse strand, counting down.
ACACCTTCCTCAGGGATAGGGTTGGTTTAGGGGTTGAAAGAGGTCTCCTGTTTGTAGACAATCATTGTTTCGATCGCTTTAGGTTATCATAAAGGATCCACTTTTCATCTCCACTTACGATCTTAGACAAAAAAGGATCTCTGCTTAGTGTAGTGAGCATGGAATTACAAATTGTTCGTCGAAGATCTTTATTGGCCTCAGACAACAGGTGTGGAATCCATTCACCTTGTCTATGTACCTTTCCAATTTCTTTTAAATGCCTTTGTACCAGGTGGACCAGGTAGACCCAAGGCTTCTTGATAGTTCCTGTATAGTTAACCTTGGATCGTATTCTACTAGAGGTTTTAAGGTGAAATAAAATAATTGATTAATTATGGGTCCCCCCAATAGATACATAAAAATATTTTTATCTTTCGGCTTTCGAGCTGAACCTATTACCTATCTCCTCCTTGTACTGGTTAATGCTGAACAACCTCTGAATCTACGCTTTGTCCTTAATTGCAATCATAGAACGGCAATAAAGTCAAAAGAAAATTTAATATAAAATAAATTCCCTTCGTCCACATCGAGAAGATTATATGTAAGTAAATGAACGAAAGCATAATTAAATGATCAAATTCAGTAAATCAGTTCAAAACATTAAAAGATATTACAAAGGAATGAAAATGGGTCGCCGCCCCATATAAAAATACTTTGTTTTTTTTTATCATCGCAACTAAATTTTTGTTTTTTTTATCGTCTTTCTTCCATTAGAAAAGAAAAGAAGAAAACTGCAAGCAATTGAAATTTCCATTATTTTGGGTAATAAAACAATTTCATATATATATTTTAGTTGCTTTAGTTGTTTTCTTAAATAAATTGGAAAAAAAAAAAATAATCTAATACAAACAAACAAAAAAAAAAAAAAAAAAAAAAAAAAAAAAAAAAAAAAAAAGAAAAAAAACTTAAAACTAAATAAACTAAAGTAAAAAAATATTCATTTTAATAAAACTCAAGTGTTTTGCTTTATTCGTTTACTTAAAGCTCACCTCTCGCGCGCGTTTGTCGGTCTTCCTATCTTCGTGCTTTTAAATTGTAAAGCATTAAAAATTAAATTCAAACATTAATTTGCTTTCTACGATGTAAGCATTGCGTTGCGATTGAGATAACACAACCAACATAAAAGAAGAAGAAAATCAACCACAAACGTAAAATTTTATGGAGGAAAGAAAATTACAACGAACTGAACTCAACTGAATTGAATCTGGAACATATATCCGTGTAGCACATTTACCCAAACATAAACATATACATACGCATATATTTATATATATATGTATATATATATATATATATATATATATATATATATATATATATATATATATATA
>KK502419.1:961923-1002568 GCA_000688735.1 Glossina austeni | reverse complement strand
TATATATATATATATATATATATATATATATATATATATATATATAGATATATGAAATTTTTCATTAAGGATTTTCCTTTTTCCCAACTACCAGTTAAAAGTTATATTCATTTTTGTTTAAAATTTGCTTATTAATAGAAATTTCCAAACTATTTCAAAATGTCCATCTATCTGTCCGTGCATTTAACAAAATTCTCAAAAAAAAAACAATTTGAAATCATATGCATTAAGTGGTAATCGGCTCTGCCTATCCAGCTAAATACGAGATTCTATGGCGTTATAAATAGAAATGTGAGTAAAAAGCGTAGAATTTATATCAATTCACTAATCAATCGCTATCTTAGTCACTATTAGTTCAAACATCAACTTTTGTCGACCTTGCGCGAATATCTTTGTCAACGATCAGTAAAACCGCCTCCGTCGCCTACATCACAAGGCATTTTCATAGATTTACTTATCTTCACAAAGGGGTTTTACAAATGGACCGACGACGGAATACTACTAATACTTAAGGCGGTTATTATCGAGCATACATTTCAATATTAGAGAAAAACATTTTTTTGTTTAAATGTGAAAAATAAATGTGTGGCAGCACCGTAACCATTCTTCGGAGACATATTTAGCTCAAGCGGCTTGCGGCTCTGCGGCAAATAGCATAACCGGCCCAAATTTGAAATAAAAAAAAAATAAAAAAAACAAATAAAAAGTTTAATCAAACCCTTCCTATATCGAATCAAAGATGTAATCGTTTTTGAAAATATCGATTTGTGTATATTCGGTGAGTAATTGAGCGGAAGAGTACAATTTTCGATCGAAAAAATCACTCTTTTTATTAATAAAAAAAATGCTTAAATCCGTGGGTGATTTTCTCTAGAGAATAGTGTTTTAAAGGCGCGGTCAAAACTTTGAATGAAGAAAAATTAAAATCGAGTTATGCTGCTTGCGATTTTCGAGAAGACTACACTTATGCTCGAAATCAAGACGTTTTATGTTGTTCTTGATTATTGAAAGGATCGTTTTTGGACCAACAAAATATTATTTGAAAAATCTCCACTGGTCCATGCCCCTTAAGACTGCCTGATGCCTTAAAAGAATAGAAACTGAGTTTTTCAAGCCATTGGGCTAAGCAGTTGTCTTAGTCATGGCAGTTCAGTTCCTCCGCATACCAATCGAGATTGATCGCTCGACCATCTGCAAATGCAACTGCACAATAAAATCGTCGAGCGATTATTATGCAAATATTTTGATTGCTAGGCTGTTCGCCTGTAAAATTCTGGAAGCAAATTTTTACAATACATTTTTCAACTATTAACGTTTCTTAAGTTACGCTTGATGCGGTAAAGAAACAATTAAAAATCCGTTTTCTAATGAAAGTGTGGCCAAAGCTGAGTATAACGTTTTGTGTGAAAAGTTCGTGCCATTAACACTTTCTGGACTATGAATGGCCAGCAAAGTACGAACGAAGTGCAACTAAGGCTGCATTCTCTTTGTCTCTTTGGGAATCAAGCTTCAGATAGTGCGTCGAAATCGTAAAAAAATGGTCACACAAGGGCGCTGCTTACAATCAAAAATATACTTTGGAATAGAAATCAAGCGATCAAAATTCCTGTTATGGAAAGATTTAAACCTAAACTGCCGGCATTTTTGCCGACTCTTCCTATGCGTTTATTGGTAGCTCTCCACACTGTGGATTTTAAGAGCAACTATCACTGAAACTAAGGATAAAATCTGACACAATCTGGCAGGTGGCAGAAAACTGCCCAGGAGAATATATACTTTAACCAGTATGACGCATGACCTTGAACGAGATTTTATTGAATTAAAGTAAAAGCTTCTTGTCTTCATCATCATTTAAGCTGGAAAGGGTAGCGAAAATTCGACTTGAACTGATTGCGTTCTTTTTCTTATTTATTTTTATCATACCTCGTCATTTCTCCTCCTTTTAAAAACCTTTATCAACGTGCTTGCTGTCGTTAATATCGTTTTTAAAATTTTTACGAGAATTTTGTGGCACATTTTGTGTTTGGTTGTATTGTAATTCGTTTTCTTTTATAGTAATTTCGATTTTTGCTTCTTTTCTTTAGTTTTTTTTTTTTTTTTTCTGTTTTTTATTATTAGAAATTTATTTTTATTATTATTCCATTATTGCATTTGCTGAGATTGTTATCACTATGTGTTAATGGTTGAAAATTGGTTCCGCTTGCACACGTTCACAGAAATTCTGCGATATATATATAAGCGCCATACTGCGTCACCAACTAAAACAATTTTTTTCGTATTTTTTTTGTAAAAATTTTTTTTTGGTTTTTTTTTTTTTTTTTTCTGTCTTCAAAATTCATTTATTTATACTCAAGGTTATTGTCATTTATTTAAATTTCCTAAAACAAAAAAAAAAAAAAAGATTGACTAAAATTTGTTTTCGAAATAAATTAAAAAACAATCTGACGTTCATTTGAACGTAAGATCTGAACGAAAGCTGCTACAAAAGTTTAAACAACTTTACGAAATTGGACTTTTATTTATTTATTTTTTTTTTTTTTTAATAATTTTTTAACTAATTTATTTCCTTTTTAATATATTCATTATTTTAGTACGCTAGTAATTCCATATAAAATTCGTTCGATATCCATCAGTTACTTGCTTTTGCTTATTTTTTTCTTTGAAAAAAGAAATAAAATAAATAATAATTAAATATATTTTGGTTACGCATAACTTAATCGAACAAACACAAAAACCGATAACGAAAATCAAACTTTTTCTATTATCGTAGAACGGTATAAATATCCTGACGCAGTTGAGATTAAACGCGACCTATGTAGTCTATGTAGATACGAAAATCCGTTCGGCAACAATTAAAGCACAAATAGTTGACCGACTGAGGAGAGGAGAACGCTTTAAAAACAAAAAAAAAAAATTTTCTAACAGCTTTTCGTAAATCCTTTGTAATCCACAATTTCGTTTAAATCATTTCTTGGGAATTTTGCGTTTCCCACAATAAAAAAATAAAAATGCAACAATTTTAGATATAATTTCTTCGTCTATATCTGAGATACGATATGAACTTCACTGTGACTTTCTTAAAATGTGGTCATAATTTGCAAGCTCTCTGTTGATGATGTTTCTATAGAAGTAAGCAGTGCGAGAACATGAGGAACGTAACATGATATGTAAGAGTAAGCATTCGGTCATTTAACTTCAACGTAAGGTAGACTATAGAACGCGTAAGTTAACGCAACGTCCTAATATACTGCCGGCATAACAGACGCAAGTTAAGACTTAACATGCCCGCCAGAGGGGAGACTGTACTTAACGCGAGATACCGGAAAAAAACCTCTTACAGCATATATTCATTTTTTTTAGAAGGCAGGACATTACGACGTGAATAACTAATTTTCGAACTTTTATACCCATCACCGAAAGAAATAAAAAACACTACGTATGAACATCGGTCCGCTCGTTACTGTTGAAAACCTGAAGGCAATTACCTCAAAACTTATATATATTGACTTAATTAGTGATCGTAGTTCATATCCTGTGGCATGCGTAAACGACTCGCAAGCATCCTTATCGCTTACTTTGAATTTTTAATCCAAATATTCGGATCGAAAGTTCAAATTTTCCTCTCGAACAAACAAATTCATCTCAAATTATTTCATTTCGCTGTTATATCAAATGAAGCCGCGGAAATTAACTAAAATGAATCGTGAATTCGGCTCCAATTGCGGTTCCGCGACTGTAATTAAACCTTACTTTTAACATTTTCTTATGAAAACGTCCAGCCAACTTCGCATGTCTGTCCAATTGATCGAAGAGGTCGTCTGCAATTATCAAAGAAACCGAACTTTGACCCGTGACCTCTATTTGCATACAGTGTTGCCATCTACGTTTTACATATAACATGTAGGTTGTCTGAAAAGTTTCCGATCTGAACATGAAGATAACAAGACTTGTCCACAAAAGTACACATAAAAATTTTAGTTAGTGTGAGTGTTCCTATCAAAATGGAGTCAATTGAACATCGGCCAAGACAATGCACAAATTAAAAAAGAGATGGACTCCCTATGCGCTCACTATGTCTCATTATCGTTATTTACTATAGCGCACGGCTTACCAGGAATGTTCACAACCGCCAACTATTACAACTACTGCTGGAAACACCGTTCAAGTTCACTAAACGGTTCTGGCACGGCATCGAGACACCTGAGGCTACGAATCTGTCCAAAAGAAGAATCAAGATTTAGGCATCAGACCCGTTAAGCATAGACATTCCTTCCGGTAACTAAACTCAGGCTTTAGACGATGATTTCTTGTTAGTCTGAGCAGCGTTTTCTACTCTGTTGGCGATACCAAAAAAAAAAAATATATCCTTTTTTACATAATCTCAAAAAAGTAGATGTCCTTTCGACGCGAAAATCATACCCTATCCGAAGGATGGGAAAAACATATAACTACCGATGGGGACAATTCCTTGGGATAAATACTTTCTGGAATTCTCTTAAATTTATTTCTTCTTTTTATTGTCACCAGCCAGTTGGGCAATACTTCGGAAGGATGTGGAGAGAGACGGGAAAGGGAGAGGGAATGTCCGCAGTCTAGCGGATGTCGACCTAAGTGTTATGCCTTCACCGACTGAAAGCAGTTCACTATAGATACGATGCCCAGGTACGGTCTACCGTACCGAGAAGTCAATCTGCGAATATCGACTACTCGACTATGCGGCAGCCTAAAATCTTAAAAAACAACAAAAAAAGTTTTATTTAAAAAATTAATCCCCTTTTTTTTTATAGAAAATCAACAAGGACTTGTTTTTCCACTTAGTAATATTAGTTGGATGGAGGCTTTTCGCGGATTCGATTTACATCGAATATTATTTATCCTCAGCCTCTTACTGACTTTGAGTTCAGTGATAACAGTTTCTATATAACACCTGGATAAGTATATTTTTCGAAAATTCCTCAGAGATTAAATTTATTGTCAAAATGATTTCAGAGCACTTTTTAATTCCTTACATATTCACATCTACATAAGAGGCTGTAGGCGGTGGAAGGAAACGAATACAAGCTTGCGTACGATATTTGAAAAAACTCAGTTTAAAATATTCCAACTTCCCAAGGGGGAGGGAAAAATCATATCACAATTTCATGATCAATACATTTTGCTCGATAAACTTAATGCCCGGATAGATCTACATGTAGAAAAGTATATATATATATATATATATAGATATTGTTTTTGTTTCTCTCTTCTTAATTTAAAATTTTTGAAATATATTTTTATCAGAAATGTTCTATAATTTTATATATTTAAAAATAATTTGCTAATGTGTGTTTGTTTCGATCTCTCTCATACCCCAAGTTCTTCTCTCGTCATAATATTTAATAAAAATTCTTTCTGCTCAACGCAAATTTACTCAATTTTACTCAACTCAACGACAACAAACAATAGCCAATAATTACAAAAGACACTTTAACAAACCGGATGACATGAAACTGCTGTCAGGTGTTGATGACAGTTGCACTAACCGCTAAGGGAAAAAGGAATTTTACTCACACATCTACATATACATTTAGTTCTTGAACACTGTCTCTGTCTCTGTTTATATTTACATTCAATTATTTATAGCATTCATCGGATCCGTAAATCGGATTCGTAATCGGATTATCCCAAGTTGGGCGCTTGTCGTGAACTTCTTGCGGAATTTCATTGGGATTTCGGATTCGTAATCGGATTATCCCAAGTTGGGCGCTTGTCGTGAATTTCTTGCGGAATTTTATTGGGATTTCGGATTCGTAATCGGATTATCCCAAGTTGGGCACTTGTCGTGAATTTCTTGCGGAATTTCATTGGGATTTCGGATTCGTAATCGGATTATCCCAAGTTGGGCGCTTGTCGTGAACTTCTTGCGGAAATTCATTGGGATTTCGGATTCGTAATCGGATTATCCCAAGTTGGGCACTTGTCGTGAATTTCTTGCGGAATTTCATTGGGATTTCGGATTCGTAATCGGATTATCCCAAGTTGGGCGCTTGTCGTGAACTTCTTGCGGAAATTCATTGGGATTTACTGCAAGGCATAGCCTCTCGCTGAGACTTGTTCGAATTGTTGTCGATGTGAAGAGGAATGTTTACGGCATCAATCCTTCTGTTAAACTAAGTCATCAATGACAATAGTATTGAGAATGAAATTTCGGAAAATGTCGGGAAAGCAATAAAAACAAATATAGACTTTCGATGCTTTATCCATCGGGCAGTCGCCTTTAGCCAATGGCTCGCAATTAATAAAAAGAGAGTAAGGAAACTTTCCCCGCCCAAAAAGATGAAGTAAGATGACTAAGGCAAATACCACCACCACCACCACCACCACCACAAGATATGGTAGACGCTACCTGTTTTGAAGATTCATGAGGATAATGTACTTCCCTTGACACTTCCGCGTGACACTCGGGCAAAAAAGTCGACCAAATGTGTTCGGAGTCGACTGAAGTATTTTCGAATGACGAATTTTTCTGATTCTGTTGTAAATAAATTGTAAACAATTTTCGATAAATAATTCTTCTATTTTCATAAATAAAGTCCTACGCTGTTGTTTTCCTCAGCCATTCGATGACTTTTTGTCACGCACAACAACTACATAAAGCGTACAAGTTGTGCATAATCGGAAAGAATTTTCATAAATCTATAGTTTAATTATTCTCGATCCATGTATTTGATGGTGAAATCATCGCCCTATTGAAATTATATATCGACGATCTTCCATAGTGTTGTTGGAATTCCTCTAAGAAATCCGCCACCAACTGATCGCAGAAGTGACTTTTTCATGACAAGGATGGAAGGCTGCATTTTATTAGCACGGGAACAATACGGAAATTCTAACACTTTTCACCAAATGTTCACCAAATGTTCCCGTAATGTCGAGCAAGGTTAGGTAACAAAACTATAAATAAATTCTTTGCGTAAAACACAAATTTTAATAAAAATTTTTGCAAATGCTTTGCAAACGTAATGCTATGAGATGGTGAACTGTCATGCCACAATGTTAATAACATAACCTCAAAATATGCGAATGAAAATTGTTCGGAACTACGACTGTGCCCCCAATAATGTGATAATCTGCTTATTCGACTCGTTGTTTATATGTATGAAGAGAGAAAGTTTCGCAAGACTATGAAAATATGTTTTTTTTTTTCTTGAAACGATCTACAAGTACTAGTAGTTATGGTGTTTAACAAGTTAGCAAGTGATATACTTGCTATGTTCAGTCTGCGACCAACTACTGCCATTAAAGATGTAAAAAACGTCGACGTTATTACGTAAAAACTTGCAGACGATAGATCGAGAACATGAGTTTTTTTTTTTTTTTTTTTTTTTTGAAAATTCATATAATTTCGCTGTTGGGTATTAAAAAAATGCTTGTCCCAAGCCTTATGTAAATAAAAAAATTCATTGAATTCTTTTCATACTCAACATCACTTCTGGTCAAAGGGTATCTTAAGTTTGTACGGATTTAAGTAACATTCAGAAGAATTTAAGATAAGATCGTTAGGTTGATCGATTTAAGTTTATTTGCTTCGATTCTTGTATTTATCATATAAATAACAATTTTTTAGATTATTAAGCAAATTGCAAGGATTCGCAATTTTTTCACGATCACTCCCCATATGCATACCAAGAAAAAAACAAAAAAGGAGAAAAAATTTCAGTATTAAAAATTTCTCGACAAAAATCGCTAAATAATAGCATTGAGATCGATTGGGGGTAATTTTTTCGACCTCCGCCCAAATAATCGCTCACATGAAGCTTTCTAGGGTAGAAATGTGAAATTTTTAATATTTTATGATAAAAATCGGCCGATTATTAGTAAGTTGACATAAACATGAACTGAAAGGAATGAAATTTGAACTACGTTAGGGTATTGTACGGCTGCCTCCCAGCCTTATAAGGCTTTTCGGATGGAAAGCAAGTCTTGATATGACAACAAAGTGTAACGTTTGACTTTCTGTCACGAAAAATAGCTAAGAAAATGTTTTAGACGAAACGATGTAGGGTGTTGACAGGTCGACCTTGCCTAATGGTTATAATGGTTTCGATTTCTTATTTTGAAATCATGCTAATGTTTGCTATATGCACGCGTGCAAATGTTTTTTCGTTATTTTTGAACATTTTCTACGTCATTTATTCAAATTCGTAATAAAAAAAAGTCCCAAAAAAACAAAGCAAAAAAAAAGAGAAAAAGAGAAAGAAAACAAGATGCAATTTTCTAGCACATCTGCACAAATTGTGTGGAAAGGCGTATGTAAATAAATTTATTTTTCTCTGCACGATGATCACAATGTCAGGGTGTTAAAGAACAACATATTTATTAAGTTCGATTGTATAATTTGTTTGTTATACTCATTGCGAGCTTAATTAAATATTATTTATTTATTATGAATTATTTATTTATTTGTTCATTTGTTACACATATGTGCTGCAAACACATGCGCGTACGCATTGTTTTGCAAAGCCGTCTTCACAAACCGTTCTATCAAATGTTGTTATTAAATAACTTTAATCGAAATTGCGAACTGATGTTAAACTTCATTTAGTCCCTCATCTGACTACCTTTATGGAATCATTTTATGGGTCGAAAGAAGTTTTTAACCTTTTATTTGCACGATCAAGGCATGAAAATCGCCATATATATCTTTTTCGTATTATTTCAAATTTCTATATCTGTCACCTGTCATGGACTGAACTGTTGAATATATGTTTACTTGAACCAATTTGTTTTTACGTCAACTCATTCATTTATATTTTATTTATGATATTTCATTAATTATATTATTTATGTGGTCTTTAATTGATATCCAGTTACCAAAAAGCGAGAGAGAGAGAGAGAGAGAGGACGCCTCAGGAAGTACATTTGATAATCACCACATGATTGTGATCGTGTTTACGTATTCTTAACAATCAGCCTTAGTCTGTAAACTTAAGCCAAGTTATGTGTCACGTTTTGATTTTTGCAGCAGTGACACTTACAACAACAAACGACATACGATTGAACGGATAGCCATCAATTCATAATTCAAAGCTAATCACGAATACGTCTATGGGCAAATTAACGAAAAATATAAAAAAAAAAAAAAAAATAAAAAAAATAAATAAATTGAAATATTTTATTCGAACAAGAGCGATTATCCATATAAAGAATACGTTATAAAATATATTGGAAGTAGAAATTGGTTCGTTGCGTTCTTATTTTTTTTTTTTTTTTTTTTTTTTTTTGTGTGTTTAAAAATACATTTATTTCAGAACAATACTGGAAGAGCAGATTAATGCCATAGCTGGCTATCACTATTTTTCCCACGTCTCAGGCAAATTTTCAAATTAAACTCAATCCTAAAAGAATCCATAGATAGGTAGAGTCAAAAAAAAAATCAAAGCTTCATTCGAGCAAACAATTACTCATCTATTGCAGCCCACGTCAATTGCTGGTAATAGTAGACGAGATCAGCAGAGAGCAGACACAACAACAAGTTACAACTACAAATATATCCTGAGCGACTTGTTTTACTAAATAAGATCGAATTTCGTCTTGATATCGTATTGTTACGATAAGTCCTCGATCTTCGAAGAAACCTAATTGTGATAATAGTAAAGCCACATAAATATTCATGCTGTCGTATCTGCCTACGCAACTGGCAACTGGCGAAGAGATTAACAAAAATTCGCAAAATATTTCCCAGGTAAACAAAAAAATTGCATGACAATGTCACAGTGAAACTTGACCTTGGTATAAGTAAAGAATCGAAGTATCGAAGCTGTGGAGTGAAAGTGAAGTCAACTGAGTCGAGAAAGTTGAATTGTAATATCCGAGTGGGCGTGCAAAGCCCTTTGTAACCGCATCTCCAAATAATTGTTAATGAAACCGATGTTAGCCCACAAAATCACCCACTTGAAACTTGAAAGAGTGAAACTGAAAAAAGTGTTGAATAAAAACGTGAGCAAAATCACGTTGCAACATGCAACAAAATGACTTTTGTCATATTACAGGCATTTTTTGTCTCAACTACATCTCGATAGCATTCCTTAGTGATGGTTTCATATGGACGGTTGGACCGTTGGACGGTTGGATCAAAGCTTAATACCATGCACTCAATTGACCCAACCAAACAGGACTGCCCTAGACATTCAGCTTTGTTGTCCACCTTTTCCGGTATCTCTTGCATGACTTGTAAGGACTTAGCTGCCGTACGCCTCGGGGAAAGCAAAGTTTCCGGCAGAAAGTGTTTTCGCTTTTTTATTTGTCACAGAAATACATTCAGTCAAAGCTCAAAGAAACTGGGTTGCGTACGCTTGATAGCATAATACTTTAATAGCTTAAACTTGCGTAGCTTAAGAACGGTTCCATTCTAAAGACTACAACACGATTTATGGGTACTTAGAAAACGGATCGGACTAATTTGTACTCCTAATAGTAAAATGGATCAAAGAAAAATGTTGTGGCATTTTTTTTATCAAAGTTCGAACACATTATTCCGATCTGATCCGAAATATATGCGAATATGTTTCCATCGATGACTTCTTCCCCTTATGACATCACTGTAGAATTTCTAATATTTTTGAGCAAAACGAAACTGAGCGAAATGCATTTCTCAGATCACTTTTTTGAGGTGGCGAGCAAATGAAAGAATAATTAGATGAGGAAAAAAAAAGAAGAACGTTCGAGCCACACAAAAAGAATGCATGAAAACTTTCCTACAGACAAAAATGTCTTCATTTACATAATAAGTGTGTTACTAATTCGTTTACACAAAAGTTACACAAAAGTTTCATTAAAAAGGCAGTAAATATGTTCAGCGCGCAGCTAATCAATTAATGTTACGGAACATTCGTTTCTAAAATGCAGTTATATCGTAGCGAGTGCAGTCTAGTAAAGTAATCTTTGCTTCACTATATATACTCAGTGTATTAAACCATGCAAATTTCTCCCTTAAAAAAAAAAAAAAAAAAAAAAAAAAAAAAAAAAAAAAAAAAAAAAAAAAAAAAAACTTAAGAATACAAGTAGCCGAGAACCATGCAAATTTCTACCTTTACACTTTATTTACACTTTATTTAAAAAAAAAAAAATAAAAAAAAAAAATAAAAAAAAAAAAACTCAAGAAGACAAGTAGCCGAGAACCATGCAAATTTCTACCTTTACACTTTATTTACACTTAACAATTTTCCCTCTCTTCATCATTTAAGATGTAAACTAATTGCATGAAACTTTAAGATCCGATCGATATGCATTTCGATGAAGCGGCTGAGGATATTTCCCATCCAATCCAATCGATTGTTTTGTGTTCATTAACAGCATTCTTAGATGAAAGGATCCTTTGAAGGCTTGTTTGGAAAAAAAAAAAAAAAAAAAAAGCCTCAAGAAGACAAGTAGCCGAGAAGGTAAGAATCGCAACAACCAAGTCAATGATTGTGAGTTTAAATGTCAGATGCGGTAGAGAATACTTTCTTATAGCTTTAGTGAGCATCAAATTTACCGATTAGACACCCTGGAAGGACCAGGCTTCGCCCACTCCTCATGTCTTTCTCATTCTTTACTTCTTTCTGATCATCAATATGTTACCCGTGCAGATGGCATCCCCTGAATGACAGACTGATCATATTTATAAAAAAAAAGTTATAGTGATTGCTGAAACGGTAAAGAAGAAGATCGGTAAAGAATTGCCAATTGGACACAAACCCAGGCTGCACCCCATCTTTGTCTTTTGTTCACCTCTTTCTTCAGCGGTCAATCCCTCAGTAGATGGCCATATAGCAAAACAATTTAAGGTAAATCAATGATTAATATGAGTACGATATGCACGATCTTTATATTTGCTTGGAGGTTATATTAAAATCGGTAATAGCTTGCAATCCACATTGCATTACATTCTATAGATTTCTCTCATTACATAATATATTCTTGATTTAATTCGCGTAGCGCAAACGAGTCATAAGTCATACTACCTATCAGCTTGTTTTTCCTTTTTATATATGACCCGCCATCCAAGGGATGTCTCCTATACGCCTGCCTTGGGGAACTTGCGCCGAGCAGTCAAGCCCAGTTCAGTGATCAATGTTTGCATCATCATCATGTCACCGCCGCCAGGGAATCATATTTCGATTTCCCTCAAAACAAATGTCACATTAGTCCGATCCTTGAAAAATGGCGGCCATTCAAGCCGCGCACCCTTCACAACATATAACAACAAATTAACGCTTTATAGCTTAGCGAATCCTCTAGCGCCGTTAAAGCTCAAAATACTGGTGTTAGTGAAAGTTCATGCATGAATCGTACCAATGAGTTTTGATTACCAATTACGCGCTTAGAGTGCGAAAAATTTAAAACGATTAAATAATTTTTATTAAGAGGGTAAACGACTACAAGAGTGTTTTTTTAGATTGAAAGAAAAGGTAATAGAACAACATTTTGCTTTTTTTTGATGAAGACCTGAAGGAACGCTAGAATATTCTTTTAAACATATTATCAAAAATTCAAAAGAAGAGAACGAAAATGTTTACCCTCCAGCTACGTGATGTTTTGAAAACACTTTTTAAAAAAGAAAAAACCCATTCAAAGTTTTGAAATGTGCCTGCCTGTGTGCATAGACATGTTTGTCGTTGTATTACAATATAATTTTTACGTTATTTTTGAAATTAACTCGCAATCGCAGGACAAGGCATAAAGATGCCTTGACACGTTCAACTATTCAAGGTCATTGCCTTTCTTCGTAGCTGTTTTGCTAAAAGTTGCTCCACTTTGGCTATAATCTGCTCAAGGTCATATTCCAACATATGACCCCATTGCCTTTCCCCGTAGATGATCTATCTACTGCTGCCGAAGGGACAATCGAACTTTACGTGCCATTAAAATCTCCATTCTCTTCATTATACTCTCTCGAGCAACTCGTTGGAGCAACTACTGATTCTTTCCGATTCGTTCTCGGCCGCTTCGTTAAAGCTGAACTAACATATTTTTGTTTCGAAATTCTTCTAAATTGAAATAAAGAATAACGAAAGCCATCTCTTGGCTCTTAGTATATATTAGAGATGTTAGAAGAAATCAATAGGCAAGACAGATATTGGTCTACCGCTTCTCAGGCAAGCAGCGGCACTTCGGGAAAAAGCTGAAAATTTCACAGAAAAAAATCTTTTCCTATTAATCTGCTAATCAAAACAAGAGAGAACTAAAATTTGCGAAAATTTCAGAATCAGTTGCACTTTTAAGAAAACCGGTTTTCTTATCAAAAAAAAATAAAAAATAAAAAATAAAAAATAAAAAATAACAAAAAAAAAATAAAAAAAAATAAAAAAAAATAAAAAAATAAAAATAAAAATAAATAAAAATAAAAATAAAAATAAATAAAAATAAATAAAAAGCGTATCTAGCGTTAGATGATATTTTGTTTGTATAAAATATTTCTCAACTTTTCCTTAACACAAACGCTTCACTTTCCTTATCATTATTATCATTGTAATCATTAAGAAATTATTAGAAAAGTAGGCTTAACAACTTTATTTTAAAAGTCCTACACCAACAACAACATAATAACTAATTAAAGGATATTATGATGAGACAAATGTTCGTTATCTACGCAGTTTTGAAAATAAAAATTTATCGCGCACCAAAAAAATTATATTATATTGTATTATATTATATAGTATTTATGCAGGTCTTTTGATCATTGGAATTAAAAATATATATGTGAGAGACTTACGTTTGATTAATATGACCGGCCTGTAGAATATTTATCCAATTGTGCGATTTCGTTTATATCCATCCATCCGCTAATGAAGACATCTATCTATCTATCTATCTAACTATGTATACGTGTATAGATGATTTGCTCGTCGAAACGCTTAACTAACTGACAAGCAGTGAATAAATGTTATTTAATGAACTAGAATCTCTCTCGTCTCTTATGCTTTAATATTAGATTAGCTTAACTGTAAGTTTTTCATTGTTTGTTATATAGATATAAACATTAACGTCTCCACATTGTTTGGATGGGTGTGTGTGTGTGTGTATATGTGTGCATGAACTTTAAATGAATTTTTTTTTCTTGTTTTTTTTTTTTTTTTAATAAGTTTTACACTTATAAGTTATAAACAATTTGTCTTAAAGCACTCTTCACGGGCCGCTTAATTTGCATAGATTTACTTAATACTGATTGTTTTGCGAAACACGCCTTTATTTTCCTTTTCTACATTTATTTTCTTTATTTATTTATTTATTTACTTTTTTTTTTGTTTTTTTTTAATTAATCTCTTCTCATACATATTAATATAATTTTACATACATAATGTTATTTAAAATGTGAAGCAACAAAAAACAACAAATAAACTGAGAAAATTATTTATTATTATATATATTGTCACATAGAATGCATAATATATTTTTGGCACCAAATAAATTTTTTTTTTTTTTTTTTTTTTACTTAATATTTTTATTATTATTATTAATAATTGGCAGAAAATTTGTAAAATTAGAATAAACCCAAAATAAAAAGAATGAAAATTCGTTTTCTTTGCTTCGCGACGAATTTCGGATAACCTGCTTTTCTCTTATTCACTTTATGATTTCTGGGAAGGGAAAGGGATGATTTCTGGGGATTAGGAAAGATCGATAGGAAAGTACGAAAGGAGAGACAATTATTTTTTTATATTTTTTTTTTTCTATCACTTTCAGATTATGGTTGGGAGCAAGCAGACAAGTAACTCAAGTATAGTGCATCGAGTGTACACCAGAATCTCGCTAGACATAAGAACATACATCTTTAAGCTAAGGTTAACCTCAAGCCTGTATTAGCCCTAATGCACTTTTCCCATACTAACGCATAATTTTCCTTAGTTTTGTTTTTTTTTTTTTTAAATGACATTCACATGTGAGTAATAGAAGAATTTTGATTTTGAAGGAGACATGAAAGGAGGAAGAAGAGAAAAATTCATCGTTCAGATAGATGAACGAGTCAACATCTTGTGACGTAAACTCTAACCGGATCTTAGAATTTATAGCCTATAACATCGAGAAGTGGAAAAGTAATTCCCGGGAGCTGAATATTTTTTTTACCACCGATTTGTTGGACATAACACGAACGTAAAAGTTTTTAACGCACATTTTCGACTTTAAAGCACATACGAAGCTATATGGAAGAAAGGCTCGATTTAATGAAACTAAAAAAAGTAATTTTTTTTAACAAAACAATAAACAAACACCGTCACTTTTGAACTATATTTTTCGGTCGACGAACAAATCCAGGCTCATGACAATTAATGGCGATCTCGAACGCATCATGTTGTCCTAGAGGGTGTATTAAGGTTTTTGGGGGACGTATGTAACACGCAGAAGGACTTAAGAGAGACTCATCTTTTATTGTACCGACCTAAGCCTGTCTGTGCGTGTGATGTCTGTCCATGGAAATTTTTGTTCAAGCTGCAGATCACAATTTTTAAGATATTTTGATGAAATTTCGTACACTGACGTGCTTTGACGCTATTGAAAATGATTCCATTCACCTTTCCGACAACTGCCAACGACGTATGACGATTATTAAATTTTTCAAATTTGTCAACAGAACCCGCTCTGTAATAGTAATAGTTTCGACATTCTACAGTGGTATGAAAAATTCGGTCTGGCTGGGGCAACTTTTTCAACCCTCTCTCGAACAAACATTCTTACGAAAACTGAAGCTTTCTATAGTGAAAAGGTATAATTTTTGGTATTTCATGGTGAAAATTGATATAGAAATCAACCTTATCGGATTTTGAACCATATAGATATATTTTTTGGATATTACACCATATAAGGGCGACTCTAATAGACGCGAATTCATGAAAAGTATGCTTTTACATGAAAACAATGCGTAACTCTTGGTGTGTTATCACTAAAACGAGTGAAGTAGTATAAGGTATCTAACTATCGGCCTTGCCCGACTACAATTTTCTGACTTGTTTTTTGGATAAATTTGAATTATCTGATGTCCATCTTACGCGATTTGAAGAACACTTCGCTCACTGCCATAAAGCCGGTGTAAGAATCGAATTGTTTATAAAGAAATTCGATTCGACAAAGATGTCCTTAACAAAAGATCCTAAATAATTTTTAGAGGGGACAATGGATGGACCCAAAAATAATTTCTGCCTTTTTTTATATACCGACCGACAACAAGAACATTTAGTTGATCGACATGTCTTTTTCAAAATTATATTTCCATCGGTGTAACGAATATTTTAGCAAAATTATTATATATTATATTATATATTATTTATCAAATATGATATATATTATATATATTATTTATAATGTCCGTTATATCATCTGCTTATCAAATATTATATATGCTTACTATTTTGTCAATTATGGATTTGTCGATTTTGCCGATCTGAACCATATTCGCGCCCTTTACTTTTAATGGATTATTAATAAAAATAATTTTTTAAGATAATGCAAAATAATGTGAGAAGATCACCGACTCGTTTCAATTTTAATGGATGTCGATCAACTTTACAAATTTTTATGTGAAATGTCAGTTTTTTTATTTCAAACTATTCAACCATTAGAAGGACTACGAAGGAATGAATGGATGCTTAAAGGAATTAAAAAAAAAAAAATATATATGTATATATATATATATATAAAGAACGAGGCAATTAAGAAAGCTCTATATATATACATATATATATATATATATATAAAATATATTCATAAAGTCTCTAAGGAATGAGAAATCCATTCTCATCCATTTGTCTCGTAAAATGGTATCAAATAAAGATACACTTAGTATATTATGTCCATGACTGCCGACTAGAGCTGTACTAGTTGCCTTATCTCTGAATTACGCTATAAAAATTGGCAGCTAAACCATTAGATAAATTCTATGTACATCTGATTATCAATCAATCCGTCCAATGTCAACCATAGAACTCGAACATCAGTTATGTTATGTAAAAAAAAAAAAAAAAAAAAAATAGGAAAAAACTTGATGAAAAATATTACAAATATTTAGTACATACACACATGTACGTATAGTTGCGAAATATTTCCAGTATGTTACAATGTTCCCGGTCGGTCTCAGTGAACGAACGCGCCTAATTTTACGTTCACAATATTCGATCTAAGCCAAATAAATGATTTCTTATTTGTTCTACTCATGTATTAATTAATGTCCGCCCAATTATTATATGCATCTATGCAGCTATGCAATAAATCGAATTCGAAATATTCGTTTTAAGTTTAAATAAAATTGTCTCACTCGATTTCTTGATGCATCTTAATGTCAATTATTTTTCTCTTTTATTTACATAAATATTATTTCACTTCTCTTGTAATTATTGAAATTATTTTGTTTTTTTATTTATTTTTTATCATTAACTTTAATTATACCTTTGGGGTTTTTTTTTATTCGTAATAATGTTTGTTTTAATAACTTTTCGAATGATTTTCAATTTTTTTCTAAAATTATTTAAAATTTTAAATTAAATTTCATTTGAATTTGAATTTATTTTATAATCCAAATATTAAACGTTTGCTTGATTCAAATAACGATCGCTGACTAAATGAGTATTAAACGCTGCACGATCAACTAGACAACTAGATCGATTTGATTAAACAGCTGTCTAGTGCCGTCGCTTTTAGCAGCTGTTGATGATTTTTCTTTACGTTAGGATGAAATCTTACAAAAAAGCATAATACGAATAAAAAGCTTTCCTAGCTTTTACAGACATTGCGATCTTTGCGTATCTGTAAATGAATATTTTTCCTTAACGGGGAACACCACTGTCAAATTTCACACATATATATATATATATTTTTTTTTTTTTTATGGGTTTTTTCTACTTCTTGCTTCGTAGATACTTTGAATGAAAATTTAAAATATGAGGGAAAAAGTTCATAGTCGAATACGTAGTCCAAAAAAAATCTCTCTTGCGTGAGACAAACACTTTCTGGAAAATTGAAGATTAATATCTTACCGGTTGACATCTAAACTTCTTTTACATACTAACAGATGTGCTTAGAAAGTTTTCAAATAAGAAGATTATAGTCGGGCAAGGCCGTCTATATCATTAATACCCTACATCGCTTCACTTACTACTGCTATTCGTTCGCTTTAGTAATAATACATCAAAAATTACTATATTCATGCATAGGCGTATTTTTCATAAAAGCCCACATATTGGCGGATAACCAAAACATCACATCACGTGAACTTAATTTATTTACCAAAAATATTATAATTTTTCAGTTTCGGTCATAAAAAGGACTAGAAATTCGACTTTCTCCTCATATAAGGATATGTCCCCTATATATAACCACTCGATCTATGTTAGGGTCTAAGAAATAAATCTACGCGATTCAAATGCCCGACCATTAATTTCTTTGTTCGATTGCTATTAAGAAACAATTTTCATCATAAAATAATAAAAAAATTAAACGTTTTTCTGAAGGGCTTACTATTCATGAATAATCTCATATGGCGGCGGCCCGAAGAAGTATAGTTCACGTGGTTCAAATTTTTTACGCTTAGTGTTTATCTCAAATTACTACTATTACGACAAAATTGTTCATCATAGAACATAACCAATTGGACCCTTTTGGCATATAAGGATTTACATTTCACATTTCTCCGGAATCCCTATAGGCGGTAGTATTCATAAAATAGACCTACGTGGTCCAATTTCGGTAAGGTTGATTTCTATAAAGGTTCAGTTTTCGTAGGCACGTTTATTATCTATTAGAGAGAAGATTCAAAAAGTTGCACCAGCTGGACCGAATGTCAAAATATTATTATTTAGCGACTTTTGTTGACACATTTTAAAAATTGAACATTCATTGTATACGGAGAAGTGAACTGACGCGAACCATCTAACGTGTTCTAGCGTTCGTGCTTGGACTAAAGCCCGCCAATCTACCGAATAAAACGAAACTGATCAATTTTTTAGGTGTCCGTCATTCATTTTTAATTTCTTTCTTAATTATATTAAACTTTTTAACATATTATTGTTGAATGTTGAACTAATTTCTTTGGCAATACTTATGGTACAGATGCACTCAACAAAGATTGACTTCAATTATATTTATCAAAAGAAATTTTGCCCGATCAGTTGACATTGTGCGTTGCACCAGCATAGTGAGATTTCTTCAAATTTCTTCCTAAAACCGCAGTCAAAAACGTACGCTAATCATTTACTCAGTTATTTGATAGAAGAAAGATGCGAAAATGACAATTTCCACGAAATCCGCGCAAAGTCCGTCCCATTTTCTGTCATTCGATTTTTAAGGAGTAGACAAGCTCGACATCATAGTCCTTTTCCCTGATCTACTTTAACTAACCATCCGCAGTAATGAAGAGCCACAGCCTGATTATCTTTTGACCTTGATCGACTAACACTAAAATTCATTGTAATGTTTTCCTATTTTTCTCTTTTTTTTTTTTTTTTGCACTCGAAGAATTTGAGCATCGATTGAAGACAACACATTCTGCAGATATTGCAGTTGACGAAAATCATATTTTCCAGCAGTTGATAAGCAGGTAGTACCATCGTAGTCGGTCACGGCCAATCATTAAATACACTGACCGAGTTCGTCTAATGCTATTTCTCGCCTATCATATCCTACACCAGATGTAGTAAAGGCGTTACAAAGTTCCGATGCCAATATGCATAGCATTTGGAACGACTTGAAAAGTCGAAGGTTGAGAAGCATTAAATTGACTCGTTTGGTCGTTCTAGTGTTAAACGAATCTGGGAAATTCCACATGACACAATCATATAATTTTAATATATATATGAAATTTTTAATTCATTTTTTTTTTTTTTATTTTACGACAGACAGACAGACATTTTTAAATGTATAATAAAAAATTGATTTTGCTTTGCTTGGATTTCGCCCCAATAGACGATCGAATTTATCATTTTTGAATCTTTCAAGTTGAAGTTTCCATCAAATGACTGACTAAATAGTTTAAAGTTTCTGATCGCCGTCTTAGGAAGAAATTCGAGTTTGTCACTATGCTAGTGTAGCATCGCGGACTGATCCCGCAAATTACTTTTGATTACTTTTGATAAATAGTTATACTTAAATAGGTAATCAAAGCCAAATGACTGAAGTTTTCATAAATCGGTCACATTATGCAATCAAAATGCTGCTAAGATTTGTCGATTTACTTCGAGGTGATTTATTTCAAGGAATTATCTCTTAAACCAATTTTTGTCCAGACAAAATTTTAAAATTTATTCTTTTGGTGGATTGTCTTTTTTTGATTTTTTGTCCCCATTTTTCGGTTTCGCAGGTGTGTCGGGCTTAGTAGGAGCAGATTGCATTTCAGGCGGAGGCGTAGATGTATCACCAGATAAAGTGGCCTTATTATCGGAGGAAGGTGGGGCCTTTGCATCCTTTGGATCTTTTTTGGCCGGTTCGTTTGGCGGTGGCGGTGGCGGTGGCGATGGCGGTGGGGGTGGGGGTGGGGGTGGCGGTGAATCTTTTATTTCTGATTTGGGCGTAGGTGTTGGTGACCCTAAGGGCACGTATTGTTTACCGACAAGTTTATGCTCCAAATTACGTTCCACTGTATCCCGTATTTTGTTTTCGTAACACACCAAATAAATATCTGTAGCCAATTCCGTCATATCGGTTAGATTTGCACTCGTAACTTGTTGAACTACACCCGCTATTTCTTTTTTAACCTTGTCGTCAATTGTCTGCGAAAACATTTGCAAGCATATTGAAAATTGTTGCTTTTCCCATTCAAAAGGATTTACAGGAGACTTTTATAGAAAGCCTGATTCGAACTCAAGGATGTCTTTAGTTTAAATTTTGTCACTCTGACCATTTCATGTCATTCCTTAGTATGTTTAAGTATGGACTGACAAAATAGGTATAAAAATCTATTTAAGGTTCGTGCTCACTTCGTCATGTCCCTTCACTTTCGAGCTTCCTACTCTTACTGCTAGTAACCTAAAATTGCTCTCCGCCTTCCTTACAATAGTTACAGTTTTAATATACAAAAAAAAAAAAAAAAAAGAAGAAGAAGAAGAAATTAAGCAGTCCCCAAGGCCAATTGCTTTTCCTCTTTCCACCCCTTTTAAATTTCAAATTATTCGCGCCATTCTAAATCTAAATTAAACGCCTTTCTGTTCCGAAGCGAACAAACACGTTTTGCAATTTCATGCTTACCTTAAAATCTTCTTCGGTTAACAGTTTAGAATTTAAGCATAAAGTCTTAAATCTGGTTATTGGATCATTTGTTTTTCTCACTTGTTCAATTTCTTCGCGCTTCCGATAGCTAGTACCGGGATCGGACATAGAATGACCATAATAACGATAAGTTTCTAATTCCATGACCAACGGACCGCATGTTTTTGCTCTTTCTATGCAAAATTCCGTGGCACTGCGTACCGCCAATACGTCCATACCATTAACCCAAATACCTGGTATATAATCACCTCGCGTATAATAATTGGGATTGCAAGCAGCCCGATCCGCCGAAGTGCCCATACCTGAAAAGTTTGATTGAATGAATTATTGCCTCGCCTACAATTTCTCTCTATCTCTCTCTCTCTTTCTTATATAAATAACCGTATTTGTTGTTTTCGCATACAAAAACTACCGGCAGCTTCCATAAGCAGGCCAAATTGAAAGACTCAAATAGCTGACCCTGATTTGCGGCGCCATCTCCATATAGGGTAAAGGATACAGCATCTCTACAACGGTAGGCGTGAGCTAAGCCCACACCAGCTCCCAATGGAACCTGACTGCCCACGATACCGTTGCCGCCGTAAAAATTTTTCGCATAAGTGTGCATCGAACCACCCTTGCCCCGACTACAACCAGTTTGTTTCTGCGCTAATTCGGCCATTATTTTGTAGACCGATTCTCCCATAAGATACGTCCAGGCATGCGCCCGATAAGACGTGATAACAGTGTCTTCTGGCCTCATCGCCGCACACATACCTTATATCCACAAGCGAAATCAATGATTATACACATACAAAAGTCGTACACTGCACAACCATTTACCTACACAGCATGCCTCCTGTCCTGCATACAAATGACAGAATCCTCTAATGACTTTCTGTCTGTATAATTCAGCGCAAGCGTTTTCCATACGCCTTATCGTTTGCATGTCAGTATAAAATTTAAGGGCTTCGCTTTGTTTCAATGTTACATAATCGGTTGGCTCATCGTCTAAATTGTATAGTTTGAAGGCCTTCATAAAAAGAAGTTGAACTCACTGACACATAATAATGTACATCACTTACATTTTCCACGGTCAACTCGACGGATTTGTCAGGTTTATCCGTCTTCTTCTTATTATTATTGCCTTGATTGCAAAATTGATCAAAAAAGGAAGCTTTACGTATTAGCAACTGATGACTAACATTTTGTCTAAGAACGCGTTGCACACCCAACAGCATTTTCATCCGGGAAGGGACTAAATTAATTCACATGTAAAAATTTTGAAACTTAATATTCAATGTCAGACCTATTAAAAGTATTGTTTTTTTTTTTTTTTTTTTTTTTTTTTTTAATTTTTCTCGAATCACAAACAAAATCAAAAAAATATATTAATCGGAAAACTTATTTACTTGTAGTCAACTACGACATTCTTAAAAAAATAACAGGTATCTTGAAAAAATTGCATTAAACAGTATGTTCCACAAACGAAGATTAACAATAGTTTGAAAAACTATTCATCCTTTCGCTCATTTTTCGTAGCAATCACTGAAAAAATTATAATTTTAATATTTTAGGATTTTTAAAGCTTCGTTTTCTTAACTCGCAACATTAAGGAATGATTAAGGATACGATATGTATAACGTTACAATTCGTGACAAAATTCGGAAATTCGTTCAAATCTTAAACAACGATAATTAATTAGTTATTGAAAAAAAAAAAAAAAAAAAAAAAACGAAATTATCTCTCGTTTCATCTCTTTATGAAATCAAGATCAAGAGCAAATAAACATTTCGAAGCATCCGGTGAACTGGATCAAAACTTCCTTTCGAAAGATAACAATTTTTTTTTTTTTATATTTCAAATTTTTCCTTTAATTTCCTAAACATATTCAAAATTTTATATACTTAACAAATGGTCGCATTAATTACTTCCAAAATGTTAGTCGCATATGTTGGCCAATTACATTTTAATAAGTTAACATTAACAAAGTTGGGAAATTTATCTATACAGAAGCCATAGAAAACATGAATTAAAAAAGCTTTCATTAGTAAAGAAAGTGTGCAGGAATTATTGTCTAATGATTAACGCCTTTATTTTGTTGTATATGATCGATGTCGTAATCAATAGCACCACGTATTTTTGGTTCAAAGCAATCCGAATAAACATCGGTCCATAAACCTTGTAGAGGCAATTCAGCATCGGCTTTTGCTTGTACCGTAGCTTCGTCAACTTCTTTACGCACTTTATTGTCAATAACCTAGGGAGACAAGCCATAAATAAATATTATTTCTCCATGTTTTACGAACGAAGCCGTCCAAACCTTAATTTCATCGGCAGATATTAAGCCATGTTCTATACAAAGTTCTTTAAAAGAGGATATTGGATCACGTTTTGACCGCACTTCTTGTATCTCTTCGCGGGTACGATAACTCGTACCTGGATCGGACATAGAATGACCAGAGTAACGATAAGTATTTGTTTCCAAAACAATGGGACCTTTTTTTGTTGCATATTCACGAGCAAATAAAGAGGCACTACGCACGGCCAACACATCCATGCCATCGACCCAAATACCAGGTATAACATCGCCACGCGTATAATAATCGGTATTACATGACGAACGTTCAGCACTTGTACCCATACCATAATTATTATTTTCGCAGACAAAAATCACTGGCAAACGCCATAGATAAGCCATATTATAGGCTTCGAAGACCTGACCTTGATTGGAGGCACCATCACCATACAAAGCATAACACATGCCACCGTTTCCCTTGTATTGACAGGCAAGTGCCACACCAGCTCCCAAAGGGACCTAAAATATTTACTTGACTCATTCAAGGTCAATGAAATTGTAGATAAATCATTTTACCTGAGCGCCCACAATACCATTCCCACCATAAAAGTTTCGACCGTACATGTGCATCGAGCCCCCTTTGCCACGAGAGCAACCTTTCTGACGTCCAGTCAATTCCGCCAACACACCGAGAGGTGGTACACCCATCAAATAAGTCCATCCGTGAACACGGTAAGCAGATATAATGTTGTCCACATCAGTCATGGCTGATTTCATGCCTGCATTAAATTATTATATGAAAATAACCGAACATATTCCCACATCGCGCTCGCTTACCCACAGCGCATGCTTCCTGCCCTGAATACAGATGACAAAAGCCTCTTATAATCTTTTCTTTGTACAAATTGCCGGCTGATGTTTCAATTCGTCGTATAACCTGCATTTGAGTATAGTAGAGCAATGCTTCTTCTTTCGTTAGTTTCACACTAGTTTCTGGCCCCTGATCCAAGCGATGTAACTTGAAAGGCTATGAAAAAAATATATTGAAAATAAGATTCTATGAAATAACGCAGCGGCATTTATACGTTATTTTAAAGATCTGACGGCAAAGTAAATTGATATTCGACAGAAGTGAATTAAAAATCGGATTTTTAATACAATGATTAGATATTCGATCAATCGATCAATATCTTTGAATGCATGATTTTTACTTAGAAACGAAGGAACCAACTTTAACGTATTTAACCCAAGAACTTTGAATTTTCATCATGCGGTCTTGTATAAAAAAATTACCATGTCAGGTTGATAATGTTCTGTTGAGAGGAGAACCGTATCTAAAACAAATTCAGTTTTTTGCTACACACGGGTGGTTTATAACCATACCCTCATTTGGAGGATAGGCCTTAAGACCGCTGAGGACAACTGAAAATAATTCTTGCCACAGACCTCTTTATTTTAAAGATGCCTCACGAGAATCGCGACATATTATTCAAAAATAATTAAAGCGTCCGCTTAATAGCACCCTATTATTACTCGATTCTTTGTATCCCAAAAAACTTTTATCAAATAAAGTTTCTTTACAGTCTCACAATGGTTTCTAACTTAATGAAAAAGGAATTCCGGAGGCAAGTGATCGCTTTCGTCAACGATTGAGATTATTAATCAAGGCCTTCATAAATTCCGCCTTGCATTTGTTGATTAACAATTTCAGATATATGCTCAATATGTCCAACAAGGGAGAATTTTTACTATAGGATAGAACAATTTACTGTGGAAAATTCTTTTTAAAGAAAACCAGTTACGGAAGGAAGTTAATACAAAGCATGCAATACTTGAAAAGAAAGCCTTCAAAATAAAAAATAAATTTCCACCCGTTTAAATGAATCGTTAAAATTTCGAATAATAGTTGTATTAGGATAGCATTCCTTTTTAGCATTTATCCGCACAGTTCACTAACCTTTAAACACAATTATTTTCAAAATATTTCAATTAAAAAAAAACAACAAACGTGTACGTGTGTTGTGATGCCTATGTGTTCATGATTAGTTTAAAGTAATAGAAATCTTTATATTATTTTTATATGGTAACAACACAACGTTAATGAAAATATTAAAGATAAGAAACGTAAACAATTGTGTTAATCATGTGCGCTAAGTACTCCAGGCAAAATGTTACCCAACACAAAGTCAATTAGAGGATACATGAAAAATAATAGAGTTATAAATAATTGAACCACTAACTGGATGTAACCAATTTACGCATTGGTAGGATTATCATGATTGATTTATAAACAACTAAGAAGGATCTAATGTAAACATTAAATATGCGAGAATTGCTTTGCTATTGAAGACAATGCTTTTACTGATTTTATCCAAAAAGTAGGTGAAAGGTTATGTAATCCTTTATTTATTTATTTGTTTCGAAATGGCCATGAACTATCTATCTACTTACACGTTGAATTTGTATCGTAGCCTCAGTGGCATAATTATTTGTTTGCTGAGCAGCAGCGGCAGCACCATTACGCGCTGTGCTCTGGAATAAACCAAAAAATGAGCTTGAATTAAGGCGTCCACATTTATATGATTTATTTGTTCTGGCTAATAGAGCACCACTTAATTGAGAAGAGTTAGTAGAGTAGAATGAGGATACAACACACACAAGGTTAGATGGCTGTTGGCCTTTACAACGAAGACCTACTTTTTGCAATTGTCTTAACACAACCGGTAAATCGGCAGCTCGCGATAATTGACGTAACATTTCCGTAAGATATTTAATAAACTTTATAATGGAAGGCTTTTTTTTAAGGTGCTGTGTTTTACTTTGTTTTCCCTAAATCGCGTAACATACGAGCACACCTAACCACTAACTAAAGTTTAGCATTCACAATAGCCCTTATATTAAGTACAGACACAACCACATATTAAGTACATATACAACAATTTTGACATTTGTTTGAAAAGTTTCGAAAAATATCAAATTTTAACATTTAATAGTTGAACTTCAGTTCTTTATTATTTGTATATATATTTGTAAAGTGGACAATTAGCTTATCTTCATATTTCGAAGCGTTTGCATAATTTTATTTTATTTTTGAACAAATTGTGCCGTGATAAGCGAACAATCATTTAAGTGGAGCTATTCAGTGCTACTGGTTTAACTGAGTATACGTTCAGAGCTGGCAATGCCCCAAAAGAAATTGTAATAATAATAAAATCAAGCAACGACAGCCCTAGCACCGGCCTCTACACAGTGTAAAGAATTGCACGACAAAAAAAAGTTGTAAAAACTGATTATTCTTCTGTAAAACTTTCTTCTAAATAATGTTTTTAAATTTATTTTTACTACTTTCAACTGTAATCTTCATAAATGGCAACAGTCCTGAGGAAGAACAAGGAGTACGTTACGCAAACCGTTGTGAGACTTGTAAAATATTGGCAAACGAATTACAAGATCGACTTCAAGAAACTGGAAGATCCCATGATGTTCTTGAACTGGGGTACAAGCACGTTTAACTTTATATGTATTCTGAGGAAAATTTTGAAAATTCCTATTCCTTAGTTACTCTTTAGATGACGTAAAACCCAAGCGACGCACAGAATACAAGCGCAGCGAATTACGTCTGCTTGAGTCTATGGAAGATGTATGTCAACGTATGTTAAATTATAATTTACATAAAGAACGTTCGGATAGTACACGTTTTGCTAAAGGCATGTCGCAAACGTTTAAAACTCTTCACGGTTTAGTAGAAAAAGGTGTAAAAGTTGAGCTGGGCATACCATACGAATTATGGGACAAGCCGCCAGTGGAGGTAACCCAAATGAAGACACAATGTGAAAACATGCTTGAACAATATGAAGATGCAATATCAGACTGGTATTTCAATAAGCAGGATGTAAAGGATCTGATTACACATTTGTGTGCAGAGCAAGTGCTAAGCGCTGAAGAAAGTAACTGTCTTAAAGAGGCAGACCATAATAACGCTAAGGATTTTAATAAAAAAAAAGCTAAACATAAAGCAAATAATGTCAAAGGCGACAATGAAGAATTGTAAAAGGTTTGCAATGTCTGTCAAATTGAGATTAAAGAGCTATAAAATCTGTCTGTAAAAACTTCATAAATCCGTGTTTTTTTTTTTTGTTTATATATAATCCATATTTTCTAAAATGTATAAACAAATGTCCAAAAGAGCACATTAAATATTATGAAAGCTATGGGGAACATTACTCGTGCCTTGGCATCGATCCACTGTGATATTTCTTGCGGTGTTAAAGTAGTCCAACTATTTCTTTTCTCATGCACATTTTCATCACCCCCCTCTTCCATCAAGCCAATGTCGAATTCATAAAATTTTCTCGTTTCCTCAGTTGCTACTCCACCATCAGTCTGCATATTTGGCTTGGTTAAATAATTCTTGCAGTTAACGGCTGTATGAGGGCGTTCACTAACACTATTTGCAGTCATTGATACGCTATCAGCGCTGTGTTGGCGAAATGTGGTGGTTTCGTATAAGCGCGGTGACAAAGTTGATCTCAAAATGTATTTACTTTTCAACTTTTTGACATCAACATTTGATGTGCGGCGCCAAATAGTATTAACAAATGCAAATTCCAGAAGACTTCCGAAGATAAAGAGAGTGCAACCTAAAAACCACACTTCCGATACTTTGATGTAACTGACTTTAGGCAAAGTCTTACCTATAAAACAAAACGTTAGCATACAATTTACGTTTATTGGTATCCAACGTTCACTCTACCTTGAGCTGACGCTAGCGTTATAAATGTTAGCATTGTGGAAGTACCTAACATAAGTCGTGGTGCTGCTTGATCTGCTTGCAACCAGAATGACACCCATGATGCACCCACTATTAGCATGGAAGGTAGAAAATAATCCATAACGTAAAATCCTACTTCTCTCGTCAGTTGTACAGTAAAACTCAGTGAACTATAATTGCCAGCGAAAGCTCCATGTCTTAAGTCATTTAGATCTGCGTTAATTGTGGACTCATTCGACCAAATTTGCTTTAAAACGTATTCCGTCAAGTGCACATCCGGATTAAATGTTATCGGTCGCTTTTGTTCCCAGTGCAGAATTAATTCCGACGTATTATACATCCAACTTTCCAAATAGGTAGAGCAATGTTGCTCGTCAAAGGGAAATTTTTGCAAACTCATCCAACAATATAAAGTCGCTGTAATACGGCTTGATATTATAACTGTGCCATCCAGCGAGACTGAAGTTAAAATATCCTTCTCATTAGTACCCATTATGCTGGAATCGCGTTCATTCGCCAAAAATATATGCGGCATCCAAAGTATATCACGTAAATTTGCTTCACCCAATATCGGTTGACTACGTTTTGGAGATACTTTACGAAATATTAGACGAGGATCCAAGAACCGAAATTGGAGTAATGCATGTATCTTGAACTGTAAATCGTGGGCTTCCAAATTTTGCATAAAATAGATATACCAACGTACATAAACATCGACAGGTAAACGCGATCCTTTTTCCGTATATGTTATGGGTCTTTCCAACCGATCGTAACGGCAACTATGAGTCAAACGTTCCAGCAATTGAGTCTGCGATAGGCTATCGCCATCGCCTAACGAGGGACAATCAAATGGGCTAGCTTGCGCCGACGTATATAAGACAAATACTAGTAAAACAATTTTTCTCATATCTACGAGTTTTTAAGTAATTTCTTTTTGTGCTCTGATTGCTTTTAAAAACAATAAAAAAAAGGTATTACGATTATATACGATTAAGCAAACGTCAATTAAGCCGCCATATCATTTAATCTACCTAACGGTATTTGAAGAGTTGACTTATGTTCTTTTTTTTTTGTTTTCTTAAGACTGACATATTGATTCTTCTTTTAAAAACATTCACAGTTTTAGTCACTAGCTTAAAGAGAAACATCCCTGATTGATTTCGAGACTTGAATACGTCTCGATCGCTTCAGCGTGACTTTGAGACTACGTTTTTTTAAATTAAATTTAATTTTAATTTATTAATTAATAATAATTATTATTAAAGATAATTTCATTATACAATAACAATCATTATTATAATTAATAATTAATGTGTCAGTGAGACTACAAAAGTCTCTTTCGGGTATAACAACATCGTCAACAACAGTGAACGTGTAAAGATGTAAAAAACATAACGCAACGACATCTTCAGAACCGATCATAAATTATAAATTAGATAAACGCCTTTATAGCTACTTTAAATCGACTAGGATTGACAATCATTTTGACATGGAGTGGTAGCGAGTTCCATAACTTAACAGCATTAACAGAGACTAGCTTTGATGATGTTAAGCATTTATTTATGATCAGGCAGGATCGTATTCATCGTTCGTTCCGATTAGCATAATCCAATTTACCATATGCACATGCTCCATATGTTGTGAGCGGCACGACAAGATATTTAGTTAATCTTAATTTGATGAAGATTGCAACGTAAGATGAGGACAGCAATAGCTTTCTTAAAATATTGTGAATACGCAAGACTGTGTAATTGACATGTTCCTCTGCACCCAAGCGAGAATTGAGTTTAAAATCAAAGTTTGTGAGCGCGTAAAGAACAGCAATTAGTTGCGCTTGCATTTAACTTTTAGCCGTTAAAATCAGACGAGAGAATAAAATGCTCTAAATCATTATTTATTCATTAAATCGGATTCTCCATAAGTCTAAGCAGGTGCGGGAGATAAACTTATGCATACTCAGTATATAAGTGAATACTACAATCATGAGAACAAGGAACCAAGTCATTTATAAAGACACTGAATAAGATAGACCGCCAAGAAGGATCCTCGCAGAAACCCAGTTATAATTAAGGCAATTACCACACGTTGGAACCGATTTTCCTAATAAGACTTAATTATATTAATCGCAGACGAACTGAAGCCATAATAAAATCCCAGATTTTTCAATAATAAGTTATGGACAATGGTATCAAAGACTTTAGAGAAATCAATCTTAACAAGAATGGTCAACTCCCCCTTATCGTGCCTCTGATGAATGGCTTCTTGGCGACAGGCCAAAAAAGGTGCATTTAAAAGATATAAACAATAAGTTAAATAAAAAAAATACGCTTTGGTAATTTTTCTTTTAATTAATAGTAAAAGTAATTATATAAGTATCATAAATGACGACATGTGCAGAAATAATATTAAACCAAAATAAGGAATAAACGGTCACATAAACCAAGAAAATATAAAAGAAGATGTAGAACTAATCTATATGTACGCATGGAAACGTGTATTAAAAACTACAAAGTTTTAAATATTAACATAAAATTTAGATGTTCGTGCCGTAAAAGAAATTTAACCAATTCTCAAATGTTAGGTGGTGTGTATATTTTTGTTTTTGTTTTTGTTTTTTTTTTTTTTTTGTAGAGTGTTTATTCAATTTTTTTTTTTTTGTTTTTTTTTTTTTTGTCAAGTTTTCTCTATATATAACAAACACACGCACGCACGTAATTTGTAGAGTTTATTATAAGAAAGAAGGGTAAAGGCCGAGGGGACCAATAGCCAGCTTTAGTTTCCATATTTTAATCATAAATTTATTTATTAAATTTTTTTTTTTTTTTCTT
This sequence comes from Glossina austeni, assembly GCA_000688735.1. NCBI lineage: Eukaryota > Metazoa > Arthropoda > Insecta > Diptera > Glossinidae > Glossina > Glossina austeni. Next base: position 971,481 of record KK502419.1, on the reverse strand, counting down.
GTTTATCACACAACTCACTAGCACAAACCCCTTTTCCTTTCCCCCTTTAACGTGGTTATCGAGAAAAAGGGGATCTAGCGTTGAGCTTTGTTTCGATTAAGTTGGATGGTATTGGCTCCGTTACCGTTGCCATTGCCATAAACGTTTTCATCGGAATAAGCTATGTACAAGAAATAATCTTCTTCATGATGCTCCTAAAATGCAAATAAAATACATGGTTTTTTTGTCTTTATCATCTAAAGATATATAGGATAGAATTACTTACTTGATATAAAGAGCCCATGGTGGCCGACGTTGGTGGAATTACATTGTTGACGAAAAAGAAGAGTGCATCTTCTGGACGTAAATGTATACGTTTACGTATCAAGAAATAAAATTGACCAACCGTTAAATCAGATGGTACCAAATATTTCTTCTTATCCAAATCCCCAATACGTGCCTTGGGAGCCTTTTCTACAATTACCTAAAAAAATATATACAGAAAATTTTGAAATTCTATGCAAAAGTCCATATGAAATTTTTTTCTCCAAAATCGAAATTCGATTCGAACAATCGAATTTTACCGTAGTTAACGAACTTGATTTTTTTATTTCCTCTACTCTTGCTACTCAGAGATATCAAATTTGCTTTTCCAATTTCTGCTTAAACAAAGTATTGCAAAAGCTTTCAGCAATTTCTAGAATCTCTATATAAAATAAATTATTGCTCATAACGCACTTTTAAGCTTTCACAACAATAAGCCTCAACTACCGTACCCGAATAATCTGCTCTTTACGATATAAATAAATCGAGAAAATTTCGGTTTTAAATGCAAAATAATAGTAAAAAAAAAAAAAAAAACAGCGTACACTCTATGAAGCTAAACGCGATATGAAAAATACAAAAGCAGATTTAAGTAACGCAAGACGATTCGGTTATCGGCGGTAATAGAACACTCTTTGTCTATGACTCATTGTTATTGTTATTGTTTATTTTGGTTTAATATAATTTACGTATATATCTACTATATATAGTTATAGTTGGCTTTGTTCTTAATTGATTTCAAGAGTTTATTGATATTTCCACTACTTATTCATCAGAAAGAATTCTAGCTCAATCCTCTTTTTTGCTACGCCTTCGCACTACGAAGTTTTAAGAGTTTAAGAGAGTATTGAGATTATCGCAATGTACTCCTCCGATTACTGTAGATTATAATGAAAAGCTTACAAAATATGATGAAATATTTGACAAGTGTAAGTGAGTAATAATAAATAAATCAAATTTTTGGTGAGAAAGGCAACGAGTCAGTCATCTTGATATAGAAGACAATGGCGGCCATCGGTAAATTTTTATCAAACTTTTTGGTTTCCATAAGCAAAGGAAAATTTTATATTTTCCCAAAAATAGTCTCCTCCTCTTCTTGTAACTAGGTTAGGTTTTCATAAATGACTAACGCGGATCAGGGCACACCTTCATTTCTTCATAAGTTAGCTTTTGAGATACTACGACTACGACATTAATAACTTTGGAAGACCTCTGGGCCGCAAATGTTCCATAGATTTTTTTTTTTAGATTTAACGAAATTTTTTATATCATCTTGAACCAAATAATCTTGCAAAGCGTAGATAATTAAAACCACGCTATAGAAAACTTCCTTGCATTTTGTCTAAATTATTTAATTAATTGTTTATATTTATTGGTTCAGTTCACCTATGAAGTATTTATACGAACCATTATGCGATCCTTCACTTAAAGTTGAGATCAGTTTTTTTGTTTATTACTCTTTGATAAAACAATATCCGATATAGTGAAAATACTTCATATTTTGATTTGAATGGCATTCCCATCTTATTATTATTATCATATATAGGTTGGAAGACAATCACTCAAGGATAAGTGGATAAGTTTCGAATACTATTCGATACGAATAGAATTTCGTAAATCGGCATTGAAATCATGAATTCATTCATATATTCGCGCTGAAATCTTCTTTTAGAAACTAGGACGCGCGTGTTTTTGTGTACTTTAATATAATGGCGGCTTTTGGCTATTAAAACAAGGACATATTTATTGCTATTACCGCACATACAGATATACGGATTATATTATACATACTTATATACAAAGAAATAAAATAGCATTCAAAAAATCGGACATTTTGGAAATAATTTGAAAATGACCTTCAAGGCAGATTTATGATCTGAAAACTAAAATTTACCTGAATTTGTCATTCTCAGTAAAAAGGAATTTATAATCCTTCTTTCTCTCAGAGATTTTAAAAGAAAATTAAAACGCAGAATATTAATATCAACAGCAAGCAGCTGTTTGGGAGATATCTACGCATCTTCGTTTAACTGCTGTTTTTCTTGGAACAAAAGAAAAACAATTTTATTTATTGTTTTGCTCTGTATAAACGAACACAATACAAAACACTAATACATAATACATCTACACAATCTATACGAAACATATGTTCTTCTTTCGCACCTATATCTATTGCAGAGAAGACAAAAATCCCATTTTCGTACTCATTTCTTCTTTAGCATTACATTATTATAACAATAAAAAATGTTATATACATATTATATACATACCAATGCATATTTACACAATACATTAAACATGTAGATAAGTACGTATATAAGGCATTTATATCTACAGACAAAAAAACACCATTGATTTGAAAAATGAAAAAATATAAATTTAATTTAAGAAAAAAAATGCATATGACGCAATCCTTGAGAATTTTTTTTTTTTTTTAAATTATTTAAATTATGGAAATTTTCCAATATTGCTTAGATATCTTGCGTCTTCGTAAAAATCACAAGGAAAAATTTTTTGTTAAAAAGAAAAAAAATACAATCAACTTACTGGTACGCGATCTGGATACTTTCGTCGTATTTTGTCACCCTCAGCACGTCTCTTCTCGAAAGGATGTTCTTCTTTATATTGAAATTTCATTTCGGTAACTCGTTAATATAATTGGGGAAAAAATATATCTTAAATTTTTTATACTTGAATGTACAATTTCCGGAAAAAATTGTTTCTTTTATTTGCTTCGCTTGAAAAAAATAGTTGACAAAATTGATTTCTGTTTCTTCACCTACTACGCTTTATAGATATATGCATATATATATACACAATTTTACTTTTCACTCTCCACTTGATTAACTCTGCGGGTATTATGAACTCAAATACTCGAATGATGAATAGTTTTCTATAATCGATATTTTAAAGAGCTGCCCACGTACTTAGTGAGCAAATGAAAGCGGCGAATTTGGCAGCACTTGTGAGTAAATAATAGAGACGAAAAAAAACTATCTGGCTTTTTTATATACACTAAACTAAACTACAGTTCATATAAAATTGTATATGTTAATAAAAATATAGTAAATGAAATGAATTTAAATTAACTTCGTTCTGTTTTTTTAAAAACCCTAAGCAAAGTTTTCATTTGATAATGTTTTTTTATTAACATAAAATGAATTTGAACAACGCTGTATTTGCTAAATCAGGGCTGTATGTTATCTTATATATTACTTCTTCTCTCAAATTGCTTTTGATACAAGCAAGTCTTATTTCCTATTTTATATGCGTTGGAATAATAATCCTTTGACAACAATGATCGAATACGCAAGTATTATGTATATATACAGCGGATATATCAAAAATGGAGCTATTAAAAAATATTACAATATTTAAAACAATCGAATTTTCATAGAAAGAAGTGTTGTAAGAAGTTGATAGACTTCAGCTTTTACACTGGCTATTGTCAGGATCAAACAAATTCGAACGAGCGATGGATATATTTGCTATTCCTAATTTTTGCTCGTTACAATGACGATGAAGTGAGTACGGATGGTTACAGATGCTATACTCCGGCTAAGAAACGTAGTAAGCATTGCCGTGCGGACAAAATTTAGATTTTGGATTTACTTAATTGCAAAAAGAAAAATTAGGAGAGCGAATTAAAAAAATAAAAAAAATCTAATAAACGATACAACGTTACTTTGCATCTTCTAATATATTTAAAAAATATTGACAACTTTTACAAATTGAGAGGTTTTATAATATAAATATAAAACTAAGATTATAAAAATGGCGACCCAATCAATTATATTATATTCTTTCTGTGTGTCAGCTCTAACGTTTTAAGGCAATCAAATAAGCGATATTTTTTTATCTGGTTTTCGAAATTTGATTAATTTTTATTTAATATTTGATTTTACTGATGTCTATTCAATTGCTTTCGATTCGGTTCTTTTTCAAGCTATTGAATTTGCGTAGCATATTACTAAAGCATATAAACTAAAATGAACAGCTGATGCGCCGACACATTGTTGAGATATGCAAAGATAAATTTACTTTTCGTTTATTGAGAAGTTTCCCATTATCATTTCAACAACTAGTTTTCAATTTAAATTATAGATATAAAGAAGGTTCAGATATTTTATGTACTGAACAGGTATTTTTTTATATAGCTTTATTCATTAGAAGACAGAGTTGTTTTTAAAATGTATAGGGCAGTGAAAGAATAAATGACAATACTCACACTGTTAAAACAATGATGTATTATCAAAATGTCTGACTTAAAGTGAGTTTATCATAAAAAAAAATTTTTTTTTCGTATTCTATAGAAAAAATGCATAAATTTAGTGAATTTATAATAAAATTGTAAACAAATGTATAAATTTATTAAAAATTTATAAAATTTTGTAGAAATTTCGGATAAAATATGAAAAATTTAATCAAGAAAACTCATATATAGAATTTTTGCTTGTGTGTGTGTATGCGTGGTGTAAAAATAATGGAAATGTGGAAAAAGCAACGCGGCAGCGGAGGTCAATAAAACGACTGCAGCTGCTGCGTGTCTCAAAAAAGTTTTTGTGAATTTTTTTTTTTAACTTTTAAACTCTCTTTACATTTGAAAAAGAAAAATATTTTAATTAAAACTTTTTCCCGTAATTTTTTTAGTGATGATTTATTGAATTATGACATAGGAGATGTTATTGATGATCAAGTTTTATATGGGGCAGATGAGGATGAACTATTGCTGTCGGATGACGGTTAGTATATTGATAGAATGTTGGTGTGTAGAATATATTTTCAGTTATTTTTATTTAATGTTGCTAATTTATTTAAGAATTAGAAAAGAATGTTTCCAAAGAAGTAAAAAAGCAATTGAAATCTGAAGCAGAGGAATGGGTTAAAACTAAATTTTCTGAACAAGAACCCTTGCAAAAAGATGTCCCTTCTGCTACTGTTATTCCTACTAAGCAAATGGTAGATAGTAGAGAAACTGCTGTTATTAATACCAATTTGGTCTCCGATGATACAGTCAATGATGCAGAAATTTCAAATGCTCCAACCTCTGCAAGTAATACAGAAATTGCAGACTGTAAGGAACATAAATCATTAGAAGAAGAACCAATAAAACCAAATGTTAAAAAAGTGTTGCTAGAAACTCCTTTAATGCCATTAACAGAAGAAAAGGAGTTTAAAAATGCCACGATTATTACAGAAAATGTGGAACACAATTTCAAGAATATAACCACACAACAGTTAACTAGTGTTCAAGCAATAAACTCTGGCAATAGCAGTGTAGCGGATCCTGTTGTTTCTGCAGCTGGTGCACAAAGTAGCCAAGAAAGTTGTAACGTAATAATGAGTCATGGTGATTTATCAGATCCTCGTGAAGATTATGAAGACGAACGCGAGGAACGTACTAATATAAAAATTACAAGTGAACGTATAGTTATTGAGGATCTAAATAGTGAACAGTCGTCACCAGGTAGAGGATCGCTATTTACAAAACAAAAGCTTTGGATTCATATTATTTTTTTTAGAAAAACTTCATGGCGGCCGTTTTATTCCTTACCAGAAGCGCAATGGTGCCCCTCTGTTGCGTGGTCATCCTTTGCGTAATCCTGCTCCTCCTTATCATCCTACACAACGTCCACTTTTACGCTTTCCGTCGCACGGTAATTTACCTTTACTTCCATCAGCCGCTTCTCCCTTTTTAGCGACTGTTTCTCTAGCACATTCGACCAATAATCCACTTATTCCAGGTCATCCATTTCCACCACCATCACCTGCGCCTACCAATAATACTAATAATCCCTATGCACCGCAACCTCCCCCTACTCCCACCTCATTAGCAACAAACACATCACATGGGCCCTTACATCCGGTACCACCTCATGATCCTCAACATGCACAGCAGCGACCACGTCCTCCTTTTGGTTTTCGACCTGGAATGGGACCGATGACTTCATTTCGTCATCCTAACCCAGCTGCTATGTATTCTCAAGTGCCCCATGAATATAGCGGCAACGTTCAGCCAGTTGGCTTTAATCACAGTTTCGGTGCGCCAGTCAGAAATATGTTTCGTCCTGACGCTACGTTAGGTCCACCGGGTATGCGTCCAGGAATGCGTATGCAACGACCGCCTTTGCAGGTTTTACCACCCCATGCAATGCAAAATGTCCCTGGAAATTATATGAGCGCTCCTCCTCAAGCAATGCGTGCTCCTAATACAGTACCGGGACCTCAACCAACAAATCAAATTGCCCCCCTAGGGCCGACCCAATCGACTGCTAATTCTCAGCACCCTGTCGGCCAATTACCGGCGGCCGGTCTTGCACCGGGCGCTGCTGGTCCATTGGCACCTCGTAAAGTTCTCATAAATCCCAATTTTAAAGGCGGAGTGGAAGCGGCCACTAGCAAATTTATTCAGGAAACGCAATTCATGAATGCCATTAGTAGCCATGTGCCGGCGTTGCAAAGTGATGAGGAATTGTTACGTCAACAAGAGGAATTCATTAATAAAAATCGTGAGCATATCGAGAAACGACGACATGGTAAAATTCCTTCACCTTCTCGACGGAATTCACGTAGCCGTTCACGTTCACGCACACGCTCACATTCACGAGAACGAAGTTATTCACCACCAAAGCGTAGCACTAATGGTGCCACCAGTATGAGCAATAGCGGTTATGGCGGAGGCACTCGTAACGATCGTGATCGTTTTGATCGAGAACGGGACCGCGAGCGAGATCGCGAAAGGGAACGTGAGCGTGATAGAGATCGTGAACGTGAACGGGACCGGGAACGGTTTGGTATGGGAAGTGATACCCGTTTAGGACGCGCTAACAGCCGTGAACGGGAGCGTGATCGCGATAGAGAACGTGATCGCGACCGTCCTTCAGGTGGCTATAGTGTTAATCGACCCGGCGGCAATCGTTTTCGTCGGGGAAATAGTCGTGATCGTGATTATGAAAGTCGAAGCAGTGGCAACAACTACTCCAAACGTCGCCGCAGCCTTTCGCCATCACCTCATAATAATCGCAGTAGTGGTGGTGGTTCCATGGGCAGTCGAGGTCGCAATAATGAACGTGACAAGTCGGAGGTGGGTAAAATTTTCATTTGTATGTTTGTAAGATTTAAACGCGTCACGAAATCTTCTGAAACAATGGATTGCAATAAAATGCTAAGTTATTGAAATAAATAATAGGGCATCTAGTTCCAGTCTGAAAGGAATTTGATTGCTATTGTTTCTGCAAATATGAAAAGTTAAATTTCGGCTTTCTGACGGTGACTGAAAAGTAAGAAGTGCTCGAAAAATCAATTCATAATTCTCAACAAAGCCCATCGGTTTCAGAATTTTTTGTAGTTATTTCCTTACCTTTGGCAATGTCTTTTCGTTTTTGTATCGACCATCGTTGGGTGGAGGTATATTAAATTTGATCTTAAATTTGTGCGATCGAAAAGTCAATGCAGGGAACGCTACAAAAAATGTATATATCTTAAATCGATCTGGGATTCCGATTGAATTTTGTCGTGATCATTGATATCGGACAGCGGTTTAATTCGTTCAATTTATTTAGAACGCAGTTTATTGATAAAAATTGCAATGAAGCGATTGAGATCGACGTCGCTATTTTTTGCTGGTTGTTGTCTATAAAACTTCAGCAATCATTGTTAGGTTCATGTTCGAAAACATTATAAATTTGCTTTTAATTAATGAATTGTTTCGAAATGAATTTTAGATGGAAGAAGATGAAGAGACCCGTGCCTATCGTTTGCAAATTGAAAAGCAAAAGGCTTTACGTGAACAAATAATGCGTGATAAGGAAATGAAACGACGACGAGCAGCTGAAGAGAAACAACATGAGGTATGTGTGTAGCATAAAAAAAACCAAACTAACGTAAAACTAAGAAATTAAGAAATAAGTTAGAAAAAAGAACCAACAACAAAACTCTAGAATTAAGAATTCAAGAAACACAAAAGCTTTCGCTTCCATAACACTACTACAATAGAAACTAAAAGAAAAACGTCTCTATATACACTGAAATTTGACTGAACAAATTGAAAAATCTTAGGAAAAACGCAATGATCAGCAACCACAAGTGCAACAACAAATGCCACAACAGCAGCAGCAGCAGCAGCAGAATACAATGCAACATCAGCAACAGCAGCAGCAGCAACAACAGCAAACGCAGGCTAAACTAAAAGAGGTGGTGATATCGGAACGTAAGATAATTTCATTGAAAAAGCGTCCAGCACAACATAACAATGACATGATCGATGCAGAACGAAAAACACCACCAACACCAACACGACAGCAACGTAAAACCGTGCCCACAGCAAAAATATTACCTGAAGCTAAGAGGACGTTAACTGAACATTTGACAAATAGTAATAGCACATCAAGTGGAAGCGGCAATATAAGCGCTAATACGGCGATTATCAAGCCGGTTATTAAAAGAGATACAGCTACGGCTACAGTGGCGCCCATTAAACAACACGAGCCGCGACGCGGCTCAACGCAAAGTGAAGATGAAGTGCAGCTGGACTATGATGAAGACGATTTATTATTGGATGAGGAAGATATGTTGTTGGCCTCACCCGATCCAACGCCACCACGTCCACCAATGAGACGTGCTCTAGACGAGTCACGCACTCCTTCACCCGAATCATTGGCCGTCGTTAAAAGTCGTAAAATGCAAGCGGCCACACAAAATCGCAGCAGTGGTGGGAGTAGCAGCCAAAATGTACAAAAGTCAGGTTTAAGTTCTAGTAACCGCCGTGTCGTATTGAAGACGACATCCACATCATCTTCTTCCTCAAGCAGGGCTAGAGATGTAGGTTCCTCGTCATCTTCTTCTACAGCACATAACAGCAACAGTAGCAGTAACAGTAGCTCACGTAAAACTTACATATTCGAACGTCTAGATGCACGTAACAGCAGCGGTAAAATGCACAGCTCACCGTCAACGTCATCCTCTACGACTAATAGTGCAAGTGGTGGTAGCAGCAGCAGTCAAGGCACTAGCGCGGGCTCATCAAATGACTACAAACGTAGGACCCAGCGTATTGTACTCAAACATGATTAAATTTATTGCAAAATAGTGTATGAACGCACATGCACACAGCGTCGATCTAATCAAACATTTTGAATACTTGGTGCAAAAAGAAAAAAAACATACTTCATATAGTACGCTGACGTCTTTTATATGTGTATGCGTGTGCATGTGTGTATATAAATATATATATATATATATATATATATATATATA
>KK502419.1:906110-957625 GCA_000688735.1 Glossina austeni | reverse complement strand
CAAATACTTTTGTTTCACAAAAGAAACTAAGAAATTTTATAGAAATCGAAATAAAATAATTGAAAAAATAAGGAAATTAATTAAGTACACACCTGCCATGCAATAAAATATACAGAAATAAAAAGTTTAAAAATAAACGAAAAAGAAAAAAAAAATTAAGAAAGATATTTATTTCATAATAATTTCAAAAGTAGTTTTTAATCATTTCTTGGCCAGATTATTTTATTTACCTATTTATTTATATTTATTGCGTAAAGGATCCTTTGTTTTGCTTCTATACATGCATTAAAAATTATACATAATTTATTTAAGATGAAAAAAAAAAATCTTTTTAAAACAAAACTTATAATTAGTGATAAATATTTCTTTTGCTATTATTGTGCACATGTAATTTTTTATATTATTATTATTATTATAAATTGTATAAAAATTTTCCTCCCCTAATTATAAATATGATTTAATAGTGTAAAGAAATACTTTGTGAAAATTCTTTTGAATGAATAGTTTATTATGATTATCTCATATACACACATCCACATATCATTTTGTTTAATTTCAATTTTTCATTTCTTAATAAGTTTCCTTCAAGCGCGTTCTATAGGCGACGATGCAAGACATTATTATCATACCAATCATTTCAACAAGTTAGATCCACCTTAAGTATTTTTAAGATCCGGATAAAATCAGAGTGATTAGCGATTGTTTTTGACGAACTAATATGATAGACTTAAGTTGCTGAATACGTTGAAATTCTTGTAATAATTTTGGAACAGATATACGAAAAGTTAGGCATCATTTTCTTGTTCGATTGATAGAAGTGAGTTAGGTAAGGAGTCTTGTTACTTGATGAGACATTACATACATACATACATACTCTTATTATTCAAATTACAATTCATTTAGCCAGGGAGAAGCAATTTTCAAGATTAAAGTCTTAAAGCATTGGCATCTAAGGCTATCGGCTTTATTGAAAACCTTACCGCATTTGCGAATTGAATCCAGACGCGACGGAATCTCATGATCTCGCGTTTTTATTATCTCAATCTCGGCCTTTCTGTCCGCCTTTAAATGGGATATTTTTTAAAAGGCAGCAAAAAAAAAAAAAAAAATTAGAAAGAAAGAAACGTTAAGCAGCATCATAGCCCATATGTGCACGAAATGGTTGAGGTGAAGCTTTGGAAGTAAAATGAATTTTTAACAGAATTTTAAAATGCAAACTTTATTCGAAACCTAGTCACATAAACATTAATATGAATTCGTTAAAAACAATGCTTAATTGTTTATTTGGTTATTACTAAGGCTTCTTATGTATGAAAATAAATATTCATCTAAAAATATAGGAAATAATTTTCATTCTGTAGAGAAAAACAAAAAGAAAAATAATAATAATAATAATGAAATTTTGGTAGAACTTTGCTTACTATCGCAATTTTCATTAGCTCTTAAGACTTTATGTAATAAAAACAAAATGAATATTTAAAATGATGTTTACAATCAATGTTCGCTCATTATATTGTATGTACGCTATTCATCCTATAGAATGATCTGGTAACATATACAAACGCAAACACAAACACAAACACATAAGATATGTATTATGTATTTTAGATAAAAGTGAAGCAGAAGAATGTTGATTTAAAAAAAAAAAAAAAATTAAAGTTCATTATAATAATATTTTCATTGCTATTTGAAAATTCGCGTGTAACGACATAAGGCATCTAAAATTATTCGTTGTATATAAATTTTTAATTTTCCACACTTGTACATATTCACCAGTAATGCAAACGCTAAGCGGATTATCTAGATTTGTTAGTCCGTTGGTTGATATAAAACTTAGGGTTGCGAATTTACGAACGCTTACATTATGTTGATCAGTGTGAGATTTTAAATTATTTCAATAATGTATGTCCATCTGTCCAACTGTAAATGAAATTAAAGCTCATTACTTTATGGAAAAGATAGTCTTTAGTATATTGTTATCAATTACGAGGCATGTATAAATTGTCTACATATGTATGCCGTCCTTTCTTAGCTTGGATCGGTTGAATATAATCTCATTACAGTGAAAAGAAAGAATACAAACTCAATATTCAAGTTGTTGTACTCAACATCGGATATCTGTTTTATAACTTTGCGAATTTGTTAATTGTATAAAGTCTTGCTATGTGAACTGCGAACTGTGCTCTGTTGCGATTTTACGTATTTATCCGATGACTTTTATAATTAAGTTCATGTCACTTAATTGCAATTTTTAGGATAGCAGAGACTTTAATTAATTACAACCCTTGGGAAATTCTATTGGGGGATACGAAAAGAAATTTCTTCTTTTTTTTTTTTTTGGACAAAACAAAAGTCGATTCCTTTATAATATATGAATATATTATTAAAAACAATAGAATTCAATAGACTTCAATAGTTTCAGTGACTTCATGAATTGTCATTCCAGCCCTTCACTTCAATTAATTCACTTTATTTTATCTTTATCGGCTCGTAGTGACTTTCCAGAACGTGGTGGAAAAGTATCGAAACGAAAATTTTGCAAATCAGTTTTTGCACTAACGTTCTGTCTAGTTATCATCGCCTCCATACGCATCCAATAATTTGTTCCTTAGTTGAATATCATTTTTATCTGAAATACTGCTTTCCACTTTCCTTATTTGGTAAGGCACTAAACGAAAAATTTTACGCAAGATCAAGCACGATATCAGTTACAAAAAAAAAAAAATGCAATTAAATCCAGTGTTGGGAAGAAAATCAAATGACTTTCTGAACAATCGAATAAATGCAAATTATTTACAGGAATTTATATTTACAATCATTTAGTCTCGTCCATTTAAATATTACGATTCAAGCCGTCCGGCTCAATTAATTCCTCGCTACTGCCTTCCACAAGTACTTTGTTTCGATACTTTTTTACAAGAAAACTACCGACGCCTAAATTCATTGTGGCATTCTAATGCTAATCTCTTTATATTCTACACTACTTGTGGTACAGGGTATGTTAAGTTTGTGCGGGCGTATGTAACACCCAGGAGGGCTTAAGCTAAACCCACCTTTTATTATACCGTGTTCAACCTACAGGTCATAATTTTTGCGATATTTCGGTGAAGTTCTGTACGTTGACGTTGAAAAGAGTTCGAATCAGTTTCGCTTTTCCGATCACTTCCCTTATAACGATTTTTAAATTTTTAAAATTTGTCGATAAAAATCGCTGACTCGCTGTTTTCGATATTCTAAATTCGTATGAAAAATTTTGCTTCGGCAGGGGCAATATACTGAACTCTTGCCCATATGAGAAGCGAATCTTTCTATGGTAAAGAGATTTAATTTTCAGTATTTCATGATGAAAGTTGGCCCAAGAATCAATCTTACCCAATTTGGACCAGTTACCTCTATTTTTTTTTTCTCATGAAAAAGATTTAAATTTAAGTATTTTATGATGAAAATTGGTTTATAGTAGTAGTAGTAGTAGGGAATTTCGGTCACGTAGGTCAATATTTGTTAGACCCAAACATATTTAGTGATTATCGTGAAAAGCAAGCCCTTATATGGCGAGAAAGTCTAATTTCGAGTTGTTCTTATGACGGAAACTGATTAAATATAACACAATTTTTGGGAACTAAGAAGAAATCTGTTTTGGGCAGTCTTCAACATACGGCCTTTCATGAAAATTATGCTTTCGCATGAAAATAATGTATTATTGTGTTAACTGAACTGATGTAGGGTATTTATCAGTTGGCCTTGCCCGACTTGTCTTATCTGCGAAATGCTCTGCGAATTCATTCATTTTTCATCTCTCTGCGTCGTCAGGTAAATGTGTGTTTGATTTTATCATTTTTAGAGTTTGGTTTCTTCAAAATGAGGTTAGGTTTCCTGCAGATCCATTCTATTAAATGTGGCATTTTCGTGACAATATCATACATGCTCTTAACAGATATATGTATATTGGAATGATGTTAGATTTTTGATTCATATCCCTAGGGACAGGGAGAAGTATATAAAAAAAGTTTGAGACTCCCGCTGTGGAGAGTATAAAATCCATGCAAGTTAGAGGAAAGGGATGTTTCGTAAAACACTGGGCATAACATAAGTATAGTTTTGTTTCACGGTGTATATGTGTTTTTGTATTAGAATTTTTTATTTTTATTTTTTTTTTTTTATTTTACTTAATTTATTTTTATCGTTTTTTTTTTTTCTTCATAACAAAATATATATTAAATTGGATGAAATGTTTAAAAAAAAAAAAAACGCATTAACAAAAACTTAAGAGATGAACTTTCCCTACGGAAACAAGACACGGAAATAATTATTTTTATATCTTTTTAATATTCAATTACGAAAAAAGTTATCTAACAACGATATTTGTTTGTCATTAGAAAATACGTTTTCTTAAACAATTCTCATATTGTCTATTAAATGTAGAGAAAAGTTATGCAAAATGAATTATATATAAAAAAAAAAAAAAAAAAAAAAAAAGGAAAAGGAAAAATTTACACACAATCACATAAAATACTTAATCATATAAGACCGTAGTAGTGAGTAACAATTCATTATTCAAGATTTTTAAGTATATGTTTATTTCATTGCGATCTCTATATAGTGTGTAAGTAGTGTGTAAAGATTATTTACGGTAATGCATTTCTCCTTAACACAGGCATCATTAGGAGACCTGGTTTTTTCTTTCATTCTCATTACATAATAAGGCCATCGCGTGGGTATATCAGAAATAAGAAATATATTTTTTTTTCCTATATTGATAGCAAAGCTCTGCGACAAACATCTGTGTCAAATTTCATATCATGAACGAATATCGTGAGCCAAGACTGGGAGAAATCGCATCAAAGTCATGTCAGTGATGTTAACAGTTTTCTCCGATTAACTATGAAACTCCGCTATGAACTATGAATTCTTTCCGTCCGGCCAACCTCATGACATTGAATATTATGTGAGCTTGAGGAGGCGACAAAATAGATTTAAAGAAGAAGAAATTAAATTGATCGCAGTTTTTGGACCCAGTTACGGCGTATACGTTACATGGCTATCACTTTCCATTTAAATTGCATCCCTAAGCTGTCGTGTGCCATAAGACGTTGAATCGAAAAATTAAATAGATTTTTTCATATACCACATATATGTTGGAACCAGTCAAGATAGAAAATAGGTTTTGAATTAATGATAGATAATGATATAGAACCAAATGCAGTCTGTATTCTGTCTCAGCGGAGGAAAGAGGAAAATTGATTAAAAATATTGCATTGCAAAGAATTAACAAATAATAACAATTCATCACACGCTACTTGGCCTCATCGTCAACACTTCAATTTTCAAGCAAATCAGGGGGCATCAGTTTATAGTTATCGTTATCGAGCTGCCGTGTGATACGAAAGCATTTTCGTTCAATGGCACTCGATTGCTTTCGTATCGAGTTGGATGGGATTCTTGTTCGTTGTATTTAAAATGGAAAAATTTGTGATATGATGTGGTAAGTGGATAACCAATTAACGCTATCGAATACCATCAACTCAATTTATGTTGACGAACGACAACCAAGGTTACAGTAATGACCCCATGTTATGCTATTGGTTACTTAAGCTTCCAATGTGTGCTAGATTTGTGGGCAAGATATGAGAGAAAAGCGAATCCCTGATAATGCCTGTTGCAGAAAGAAAGAAAGTCTCCCAAATGTTGCTAATAGTGACTCAAAAAAAAAAAAAAATAAAAAAAAATATTAAACATATATGTACATGTCTTGAATAAGTTCATTTATTTCTTTTATTTAATAAGTAAAATAAGAAAAAAAAATTTATATATATTTGTAAATCTACTAATACAACTTATATGAAAAAAGGAAAATATTTATTTATGTATATGTTAAATTTTAAAATGTAATGTAATGTAATGTAATAAAAGAAGAAGTAAAGAAAAAAAAAAAAAATTGAAAAATGTTTATAAATAAATAAACAAATGCATATATCTTAAATAAAGAAGAATAAATATAAATTTATATTTAATAAGCAAAAAAAATGAATAATTCATTAGATATTAAAAATTAATTGTAAGAATATATATGCAAAAAAAAAACAAAAAAAAATGTTTTCTCAAATGAAAACTTGTAACTGAAGAAATTAAGAAGAAAATATATAGACATATTATGTAAGAAAATCGAAATTGAAAAATAATAATAAAATTTAAGGAAAAAAAAAAAGAAAAAACTCATATTCACACACAACATTTGTACATGTGTACCCAAAATATTATAAACTAAAAGAAAAAATAAATTGTCGTGTTGTTTAAAAATGAAAGTTTATTATATAACACATATATATATATATATATATATATATATATATATATATAAGTTTAAAAGTACAATGTGGAGCTGAAATGGGACACATCTAGTCAATAGTGCTTTGTTTTGAAAAGTGTCAGTAAAATATGAGTAAATAAAATAAATATTCAATAAAATGTTGTAAGCAAATAAATATCATTTGATGAAAAATCATTTGAATAACTCCCTTAATAAAGTAATTGTTGTATGAAAAAAGAGAATTAAAACAAAAAAAAAAAAAACAAAAAAAAAAAAGTAAATAAAAAGAGTAAATAACTGCACAAGAGGTTGTTAGAAAAATCATAATCCCAACTATTAATGAAGAATCACAAAATTACTGACTTGTATACGCTTTCTCATCAAAAACATTGAGATCCTTCGATTACGCTTGATCCTAAAATCCCTTATCCTAAAATTTTCTTAATTTGCAAAAAAAAAAAAAAAAAGCACTGCATTGGATTCGAGAAAACCTCCATTGTGTGTGTGTTTTTTTTTTTTTAAATAAATGGAAAAAACTATGTTTTGAGAAAATAATTAATTATACATAAAAGATACATATATACATATATACATATAGTTTGCAAAAATTGCATTATCATAGTAAAATGTCTTAAGCGATATACAAATTCTCGAATTAAATATTAATGTATAAAATATTCATAATGCATTGATGATAATGAGCAGTTTTAAGTTTAAGTTTATTTTTTAAATTTTTTAAGAAATTCGAAATTGATTTTACAGTAGTTGTTAAGCAGTTAATTATCTCTTTTGTGAAAAGTTTTGTGTTCACTTTATAATAATTAATTAGCAAATGAATGTATGTACAAACACACACACACAATCACACACACACGCGCATATATATTGATTAACAATTTGAAAGAGCGACTCTGCTAGTAAACAAAAATCTTTTTTTTATCCCTCCCTTTAAGTGTTTTAAAAATTTTCAAAGAAAAATTTAAAGTTTCAAGAGAACATAAATGCAATTTTTAAGCACGCTACAGTATGCAATTACAGCATAATTTTGTTTAGTTTTTTATTTCATTTCCTCACAGATAACACGTAATAATTACATTATTCGAAAGGTTCTACTTCTTCTTCTTCTTCTTCTTCTTTGGCTTCTGTTTTTTTTTTCCCCTTATGTCTTTGATAAGGTCGCCTAGTTGCAAAAATGATTTGATTCTTTACATTTCGATTAAGTTATCAGCCGGTGTTATAAAAGAAATTCTTGCAATCACAACGCGAATTACTTAACCAGTACTTAACTGTGTCGATCTGTTTTTGGCGATATACTCGTATACTCCATTAAACACAGAGTTTGTGTTTGTGTGTGTAACGAACAACATTTGACAAAATGACTAAAATACATTACCACAACAAATACACATAACGTAGAGATAGAATTTTATGAGAAAATGAGACAAGAACGGATGGACGGATCATGATCTTATATATTCGTTATAGCCAGTTAACGGATTAAACGTAATATATAATGTACTCTTTCTAATACGAGGGAAAATTTTTCATTTAATGCGATTTGATAATGATGCGAAAGATGAAAGTACGTAAAGTGTGTCCGGAAATGTATGCAAGAAAAAAACGGAGCTTTTTTTTTTTTGTTTTAATTATAATTTTTTTATTGAAATTTTTTATTGAAACCTGTGATGGTATTATGTGTGGGAAAACCTATCTGATAAATGGTTTACACGGCTTTATTGGCTCACACGTGTTCGTTTTAGCGATATTTCCCATGACACGACCATTTACCAAAAATGGGGCTGAATTTCGCTGATGCAGCGTTAAAACTCCTTCAGTACACAGATGGTCGCCGGCTTGTTTGACTTTAAATATTTCCATCTAGTCTTTCAGGATTTCCCAAACACTCTGTATACTTGTAGTAACGGAAGGGTATGTTAAGTTTGTACGAAAGTATGTAACAGGCAGAAGGGCTGAAGATTGACCCACCTTCTATTATGCCGATTTAGAATCGGGATCAGAAACATTTTCTGCGATCGATCTAAACCGGTCCGTCCGTCCAATACCTGTCCATGTAAATTTGTGTTCAAGCTACAGGTCGCCAATTTTTGAGATATTCTGATGAAATTTGGTAGACTGAAGTATTTTAATCCCAGGATGAACACTATTGAAAGTGGTTCGAATCGGATCCCATTTCGACCACTTTGGATATAAAGCCCTATTTTGAATAGTCGTGCAATTTTCAAACACGTACATGTTGGAACACCTTACGCAATTTCTAAGACAAGCCCTCACATTTCGCCTGCAAGGAGTATTTACGGTTTTTATACGCTTTTATTTTGCATAAGATTTTTAAAATAAATCAACCGTGTCTCGTCTACCACCTGCTGTTGAGATAGGGAATGGAAGCTTTCTCTCGCATACGGCCGCTCTTGAAGTTTTCAGTACAAATTCGGAATGCTTACCAAAATGTCGACTATTGTTAGAATATTACAAAAGGCATGTCAGGTTTTTTCCATATTTAAGATTCGTTTCCCGATGGCTTTCTTAGATCATAGTATAGCACCCTAAGCGTTTAGAGATCGACCAGCCTTCAGTTGCAATTTCTTTTCTTTTTCCTTTTTTTTTTTATAGTCCTTGATATCGAAAATTTTTTTTATAGTGACTGTAGTGTGTAGTGATAATAAAATTTTTCACACTCTTGTTCCTACGTGTCTCCAATCAATTCCAATGAATTCTTAACTGACCGTAATAAAATCTCTACTTTTCGATGCCGTCGACGAACTCTGTTGCGTTTACAATAACTTGCCCTTTAAGATTTTTCCACCATACGGTGACTTGTTATTGTTGGTAAAAAGAAAAAAACAGAACAAGAAATTCTAATTTTTTAAAGCGAAGAGAAAACATGCTTCTGCGTGGTCAACCACTGCAGCTTTGCTGTGCGATTTTGCACTGATTTGAGATGCGACGGATGTTCAGAATTTGCTTCACAGCGACACTTTTGCCATCATATCATCATGTGATAAGAAAAGTTCTAAATCGTTCTGCTTCGGTACTTAACTATTTATTTAATAGGAGATATTTTTTTAATAAAATAATTTTTTTTTTTTTTTAATGTGCTAGTTTTATTATGATTTCTTATTTAATTGTTTTTTTTTATTTTTTTAATTTTTTTAATTTATATGTAATAAATGCGAACATAATTGTTTGAAAATAAATATTTATATAAGTAATCATTAAAAACTTAATAGGAAGTTTATCCTTAATTACGAAAATGAAACGAAACGTACAGATACAAAAATGTTTTTTTCTTCTTCTTGTAATTGTAAAACAAAAAAAAAAACTTTTAATCTCTTTTATTTTTAAGAAAATAAAAATGTGCTATTATTTAAATAAAAAGCTTTAGATTAGTTTTGGTTTAAAAGATTTATTTGTTTATATTTTTAATTTTAAGAAAATAATCAATGCATTCATTTCTGTTAAATAAGAAGTTTTATGCTCTAGTAAGTTCCAAGAAGAAGCGTTTTTTTTTTGTTTTTTTTTTTTTTTAATAGAAAACATACAGACACTAAAATGTTTTTTAAAATTAATATTAAGATCAGTATGTTTTTAAATTAAAAAAAAAAAACTGGATATTTTTTTTTTTTTGTTTTTTTTAATAGAGAAGTTTTTTTTTTTTTTTTTTATAACACCATATAAAGAGGATTTAAGATGTTCTTTTAAAATAAAAAAGAATTACAAAGTTTTTTCTAAGTAGCAAAACATATAGATTTAAAAGAATTTTTTTCAAGTTAAAATTTATTTAAGAACAATTTTTTTCAGTGGAAAAAACATTAAATCTACTAATCCTTTCGATTTAATATGAAATTGTTTTAGTTTTAATATAAAGTAAAAAAGGGAAAGTAATTCACAACTAAAAAATAAAACCGTTTAACTTGTAATCAATAAAGTAGACAGCCATTAATTAATTAATTATAAAAACAAAATAAAAATATTAAGTGTACGATATAATATATAAAACTAACCTTTATATCTATTTAAAATGTGCGAAAACGCAGAACGATGGTAATGCTTTAGCATTAATTTATGTATTCCAATATTCTTTAACGTATTAACCATAGTATAAAAAAAAAAACTTTCGAAATCAATAAAAATTAACTTTACTTAACAGCAAAATAAAAAAAAACAATTCTATTCCCTATTTCTACTACCACTACTGCTATTACTTTCTCGACACTAGATCGCAAAATTTACACATGAAAAAAAATGTTAAAATATTTGAAAAAAAAAACCAATCACGAACTGTAATTTTTTCTTTCAAGTAATTTTTTTTTTTAATTATTATTGCTTTCTAAAAAAAAAAAAAAGAATTACAAATAAATAAATAAATAAAAATTTAAATCTTAATATATAGATACAGCCATTTACAAATACAAACACAAAAAAGAAAAAATATATATATATATCTCAAGTTGTACAAATTTATAAAGATTTAAGAGTTTCTTGGAAAAGGCAAACTCTCCTTTTCCCCCTCTCAAGACTAGTCGAAAACAATAATTGTGATATTTATGTTGAGTTTTTCTCTTTCCTGTTCGTTTCTTTTAATATTATTAATACTATTCAGTTCTTAACAATTATGTAAAAATAAACACAATTTCGTTTTTGTGGTTGTTGTTGTTGCCATTATAATAATGATAATAATTATTATTATTATTATTATTTTTTTTTTTTTTTTTTTTTGTTACATTTATATAATAATTTTGAATTTAATTTTATTTTATTTAAGATATATTTATTTTTTCTTTATATTATTACGTAAAACAAAACAAAAAAAAAAAAACAAGTGCCTTTAAAAGTAATTTTTATCTTTATTCTCTTATTATTATTATTATTATTATTATTATTCTCTTTCTATTTAATTTAGTTTATATTTAAAAAAGAATTTATAATTTTAAAAATCTATTTTTATATACATTTATATAAAAATCTCCTGTTGCAGCTTTCTAGTCTAATAGGATTCGTTTTATGAATCCTTGTATTTATACTTAAATATGCGACAAAAAAAAAAAGAAAAAAAACAGTGAAAAAGTACTTATGTTGCTTTTTATTTTAAACATCTTTTTTTTTTTTTTTTAATTTGTTCAATTTTTCTATATTATTGAACAGATAAAAAAAAAAAAAAAAAAAAAAAAAAATAATAATAATAATTGAAATTAATGATGATGATATCAGAACACACAAAAAAAATTTTCAATAAAAAGTTTTTTTATTTTCAATTTTACAGCAAATAAAATATTAAAAGATAAGAAAAAATTGTGTTTTATTAAACTTCTTACTGCGAAGCTTTAGTATCATTCATCATATTTCACGCTTGATGCGAATTTTTGAATAAATTTTCGCAATCTTCTCTTGATGCCAATTTCTTAACACTAAGCAAGTTTCGAAAGGCAAGAACAACAGGATGGTCGCTTGGTGGCACGTGCATCAAAATTTCTCAGCCAAGCTGCAAGGATTTTCTGGCGAATCACTATAGACGTGTGTGGTCTGGCCCTGTCCTGCTGGACACACAACACCCTCTCCTGTTGGCCAATTCTGGCCACTTCTAGTCAATCGACAGCTTCCAGCTGGTCGAGCTGGTGGCAGTAGAAATCCGAATGCAGCATTTGGCCATACGATTCCAAATGATTCCTTGCCAGTCCCTTCAAATGCACAGCAGAACCTTCCTGGCCGTTAGTCCTGCTTTGGCCACCGTTTGAGCTCTTGGAATACGATCGCTTTCGCACAACGTTGTCGTCTGCTCATTCCCAATCACCATCGGGTTAAGAAATGATCCGATCACATTTCTTTTGGTCAAGGCTTCCCAGATGGAGATTCGATCCATCCATGTTTTTTCTGTTAATTGGTGTGACACTCAAACATTAAGCTTGGTTTTTGAATCCAGTTTCCAGTGCAAATGTTTAAAACTGTTTTAGCGTTTGGGTGATGCTACGATGATTTTATCGACATTATCGATGACGGGCCTACCTGGTGGTTCGAGGTGCATCTTTAAAATTAAAAAGACTTGAAAGCAAAATTGCATGTAAGTGGCTGTTACTGCATCGGGAACATAAACACCATTCACAGTTTCATTCGTCTGGCTTGCATTTTCGCCTTTATCGAAGAAAACACTCGTAACACCCTGTAACTCACAACTAAATGAACGAAGCAAAAAAAGAGCAAAAGAATTCGTTTTAGTGCGAAATGTCACCTTTCCATCGAGCACGAAATCTGAGATCTGATGACTACAACCATTTACCGTAAAATGAATGGATTTTTTTTCCCCCAAAAACTCTTAATATTTTTTTCTTCAATATTTTTTCTTCGAAATTGTGTATTAAAGTTTTGTGAACACAACAGTTCCTCTGAGTTATTTTCTATTGTATTAGCTACACTGCTGTAAGGCATATGTTGTGCAAAGCATCTTAAAAATTGCTTCAAAAAAACGGTAGTGAGCCGTGGTCTCCATAAACTACAGTACACACTACTATGCACGTAATCGACTATTCAAAATAGACCGTTATATGGGAGGCGGTAGAAAATGTGCTTCGATCCGAACCATTTTCAATAGGGCGCGTTCTTGGGTCAATCAACGCCAGTGTACCAAATTTCATCAAAATATCTTAAAAATTGCAACCTGCAAGCTAAATATAAGTAAACAAGACGGACGGACAGACAAACAAAAAACGATTCTTAATCGTTTGGTATGATAAAACGTGGATCTATGTTAATTCTTTGCAGATGTTGCGTACATGCGCACGAACTCCGCATATCCGTGTATCAGACGGATGGACAGACAAACAAAAAGCGATTCTTAATCGTTTGGTATGATAAAAAGTGCGTCTATGTTAATTCTTTACAGATGTGCGTGTACATAGGCACGAACTCATCATATCCGTGTATCAGACGGACGGATAGACAAACAAAAAGCGATTCTTAATCGTTTGGTGTGATAAAACGTGGGTCTATGTTAATTCTTTGCAGATGTTGCGTACATAGGCACGAACTCAGCATATCCGTGTATCAGAACTGGTGTGGCGTATAAGAAATTTCGTAGATTTTTTGCATTTATTTTGTTTTTCACATTATCGCTTGATATCACAAATAATTCGTCTAACTTACGACGAATAAAAAGCTGTTATGATTTCAAAATCATCGAACGCCATCGCTATCTTCATCGCGTTCGGAGAGTTGAGTGATCTCGAAAATGATAGGCTTTGTGTACTTCGGCGACATAACTTATACTGTACGTAAACATTTCGTATAAGGAATTCGCAATTTGGCAAATACTCGCAAACGAAACCGGTGGGCTTAGCCTTCTTACCTGGTATAGACAAAAGATCTACCAATCGCTCATCGGTGTGCGCATTGAACGAAATTACTTCAGACATGATAACCGCAAAGCTTCAGTGAAATTATTAAACATTGCGATAAGAGTGAACGCCTTGAATGAAGTGAGCGATGATTATCGAATTATTCTACGACGATTACATAGAATTTTGAGAATATTGAGTGCAACAGTGAAAACTTGGAAAATTAATTACAAATTTTCACTTAAAACGGGTAGCAGCTTGAACATCTACATCCGGTATTCGGTTAATGCGTGAAAGTATAAATGAATTTTAGGAAAGGCTCCGTGCGAAAATAAAGCAGAAAGATGCGAGACGATACCTCGCTTGCCTAAATACTTACATCAATGATGGATGTGCTCTCAACGTGCATCACGTACTTTTTATGTAGCTGCCGGAGGATCGCAGTATAACGTTCACACATATCTGTGTTTTCGAAATCGCTATAATAGAATCGTAATTTATACGTGACTAACACGTTCGCCTAACAATCTCAAGCACATATGTTACAATCACACGTATTCGATACGATATTTCAGTGAGGATGGATGAAAACGAACCGAGTGTACGAAGAGATGGTTTGCCTTTGGGGGATGGGGCAAGCAAATCATAACCTAGCCGACGCAAGAGAACAGAAGTGTGTTGCTCTTTGCTACCCTCGCACCAGAAGGGGAAATAAATCTTTACTGTGCGTTCGAAGAAGTAGCGTTAGTTAGTTGGTGCGAGCAATTAGCGAACTGTGAAGCAGTTATCTTGAAGTTTCACACTTAATAGTATAAACTACATCGCTAAGGTGCTTGCTTTAAACTCGAGTTTTGTGAAGAGAAAGATGCACATGGCCAGACTTTCCGGCTCCCTTTGAGTCGAGATATAGTTCGCCCGGTTCGCGGCAGGTGACGAGACATGGTTAAGCGTCGAACAGCTTTAGCAATCTTGTTTAGGGCGACTACGTGGATGCGGCGGGTTGTGTGTGTGCTTTTCAAATGCATCGAAATCGTCGCTGAGTAATGCTATCAACGACAACTTGTATGTAATGAAAGGCAACTGCAACACTCGATCTCATGTTCAAAAATTTATCCAGAGAACTATGTACGAATAGACATACTGTACACACACCATACACTTACTCTTCCTTCTGATGAATATCTCTTTACTCATACTGTACACACACCATACACTTACTCTTCCTTCCGATGAATATCTCTTTCGAGCGGTGACTTATTGTCTCGGTAAGCGGTGTTCCAACGATACCCAAAAAAAATTGGACTCTTTCGCCGCCTAAGGAAGACGAGAAGACTATCTATCTACCCATCGATTAACATTTACGCCCACTTCTAACGCTGCCTAATCGCCATCTTGTTTGCACGTATATTTCACATTTCGTAAATGGATGGATCATCATAAACAACGAAAAAAAAGAAGAAGAAGAAGAAGAAGAGATCAAACAATTTCTTTTTTTTAATTACTTTTAATCAACTTTTTTTTGTTTTTTTTTTTTTTGTTTTTTACTTAAAATTTAGACCTTTTTTGAATAAACTACTATTTGTAAAGCATTTTACACTAATGTACGGATGAGGGAGGAGTGAGAATGGGATTTTTTTCTATATATATGTACAGGATAATAATTAAGAATCGAATTAAGAATTAATTTAGAAGTTTTTTAATACTGTAACTAAGAGAAGAGCAAAAATGGAGAATGATTGATTATTCGAAAAGTTGTTGTATTTGAAATTTCAAAGAGAACATTTTTCTATAATTTTTTGAACAGAGTTCCGAGAGTTTTTTCTCAATTTTCATCAAGAGTTGACAGTGGGTTATTGTCTAAGTTGGCAGGTGTCGCTGTATTTTCTATAACTATAATGGGTACCTCCAAACTGCTATTATTGTTGATATTATTGTTTAAATCGGTTTTGATAACAGCTTCAGATGGTTCAGTGTTTGGTGTTGGGGTTTCAGGCAAATTTAATTGAATTTCCAATTGATTGTTGGGATCTGTTGTAACATGGTCGAGCAACTGAGGTGATGACGGCTCGGAAATGTTCTTCTCATTTTTCACATAATCTATTGCCTTTAATAAATCGATTTGCGGTGAGGGTGGCAAGGGGGGCTTGGTATCAACAACCAGATCACGTGCTGGAGAAGTGGCTTTTGAAGTTTGTGGTGACTTGGCCGGACTGTCGGGAACCGGTGACGAGGCCTTAGACGAACGAGGCGAGGATCGACGACTACTTTTACCGCTACGACTAGGTGAAGGCGAAGGCGTACGGGAAGCCGGCGTGGCTCCACGTGGCACATCTAAACCATGGGCTCGACGATCCATGAGCACCGAAGTAGCTTGAGGGGCCGGACTAGCAGCTCTTTTAATGTTATCCATTTTCTCCTCCAATTCCTTGCGTATTTCGGCAATAGGTCTCAAAAGGAATATGGGAACGTCATCGTCACGACGCTGATATAACATTTCACCTTCAAAATCGACCAGTTTATGTTTGCGAGCCCTCAACAATATGCCCACCACCTTGTCCGAAATATAATTATAGATCTACGTTCAATATAAAATACAATCGGAATTAGATTAGAAATTATGGGAAAGCAATTCGTCTTACATTAAATAACTCGCCAAACGGTATGACCCGCATGCCGGCATCGTCCTGTACCGGGTAACCTTCTGAACTAATAATCTGACATAATTCCAGCATCTCTTTCAACACGTGTATGTTGGCCTTATGACCACGCATTTCAGTTAAGCTACCAGCTAAAGGTCTGTGAAAATTAACAAAATGTGTATAAAATATTTCTCAACAAACACCAAAACAAAAAAAAAAAATAATAATAATTAATGAGGAGACTGTATGTATTCCACTTATTACACTTACTTGCCGTATTCTTCTTTGGAGAAAGTCGGTCTAGGTGAAGCTCTACCATCTGATTGTGAGAAAGGATTCAATAGTTGCGACTGTTTGTGCTGTTGCACCTGATTGTTGAACATGGCTACCTTAGAGGAGAGCGACGAGTCCTGAAAGAAGAGAGAGAAAAAGATATGAATAATATTTGAATCAAGTTTTCCTTCGTCCATCTTTAGGTTTACATTATGCATTTTATTGCCTCATATATGTTGAGTTTCCTGCGCTATAAATTTTAAAGAATTTTGTTACTAACAGAAAGTAGTAAAAGAATTTTATGGAAATTTTTTGTGCATAAAAACCAAAAATATCTGACATAATTTCTTTTTCGATAGATTCGAACGAAAATCTTTGTCGAAAATAAAATATTTGAGAAATTAGTAGGCGGTTTTTTTTTTTTTTCTTTTTTTTTTAAGGGAATCGGATTAGACTGGGGAAGAATTTATAAAATAATACGATAAACAGGAAAGAGTTTGTCAGTTGCCATCACCTCAGACATAAACCGAGTGCTGCAAGCGTCGTAGTATATATGTTCTACAAAGTCAGGCATGGCATAATTCAAGAGTCGGCGTTCGAAGTTTCGATTTGATTGCCTTTACTCAAATATGACGATAATCGAGCGTTCTAAGACTTTTTTTTTTCGAAGCGTCTAGCCCTGGAGAAGCTTATTAAAGCAGCTAGACGGACTTTCAAAAAAAAAAAAAAAAAAAAAAACAAGATCCAATATTCCTAATTGCTTGTGCTCATCCTAGTTCCATTCCCTGAGTTTATCTTTTTAGTTTAAATATATTATAATAATGATAATAATTATTAGGTGAACGTGATGATAGCTTTTGACTGAAACTCAAATACTTTTTTCTTATATTTTAAATTAATTTTTTTAAAGCAAATATTTGTTATAGCATTTACATCTGTAGAATCATCTGAAATTCCGGGGCGAAAAATCCCATTAAAGGCTTCTAATAGACTTCCATTGAAGTCAGGCGTATATCAATACGATTGCTTTGCAGAGAGAGTGAGACAGACAGAGCGAGATCTGAGCTATGCAATGGATGCATCAAAACTGTAGCCGAGGAGTTCCCTTGATTGATTGTTCATTTGGCACCTCTATTACGCGCCATAATCGCATTAGTTATCAACGGTAGAGAGGAATATCGCTAGTCTAGCGAGCTTAAAGCAGTTCGTGATGCATAATTCCATGCAAAAAAAAAAAAAATAAAATAATAATGCGACGATAGTTTTCCTTCATCCCCTGGCTAAGATTTAAAATCCCAGAGCGTTGAAACCTATCATTCAACTATCAATATATTAAATGTTTAGAAAGAGATTCCGGTCCATTCCGGTATTCCTGACACATTTTTGATTTAATCTTTCCTCGTTATTTAAGCCGAATTTGAACGCAACATTGTAGGGAATGGTTGGTTGCCTTTAGCTTAGTTTCAAACATCAGTCCGCTGGCGTCAAGTCTTATTAAATGCACAAATTGTTTTTAGTTTTACATACCGTTAGATAATCTCTTGAAGTTGCGATACATTGTCTCTCATTAAACTAAAATAAAAAAATCGCTTTTTTTTGTTCATTTTTTTTTTTTTTTTTTTTTATATTAATAATTATTTCTGCAGTTGTTTTATCATAAATTTAAAAATCTTTATTTCTACAATGTTTCTCTGTAGGCAGAAATGTATAAAAACGCTTATTATTACGTATAATTTCATGAACAAATTTGAAGGTCGTCCTAAAATTGGACGTAGTTTTCATCATTTCCAATTATTGAATCTACAATGTTTTAGCATTTAGATGCGTCCCAGAGAGAGAGAGAGAGAGAGAGAGAGAGAGGAAAAAAAAGGCTCACTTACACATAGTTAAGATACTCGTATCATATTCAGTTTTTTCAATTTCCTAAGAAATTTAATTTTCTTCTTTCACATTTTTTACAAAAATTTTATTGGGCAAGCAAATCTTGACCATCTAGTCGGTGGATTGTGAAAATGCTTTTTTTAATCGACAGGCAACAATTTCAACAAAAAAGAAATCATTAATAAGGAAATGAAATATTTAATTACATAAGTACTATAAATAGGTCTAAATGATGCGATCTATTCATTTAATATATATTTTAGTATAAAAGCATTTTTAAAAAGCTTAACGAGGAACCCACTGATATTCGTATCGCAAATAAATATAATGAGACAGACATTGACACTATTTTGCCTGAAATAAGTCATTGCGATCAAACATCAAAATGACATTTTTTTTGTTTTTTTTTTTTTTTTTTCTAAGAAACTCTATTCAAAACAGACTCGAAAGCAACAAAATCGCACAACCTCTACATTTTCACCTCGAACCCAGAAATTTATGAAATTTAAATTTATTATAAGGTGCAAGCATAACTTAAATTAACCTAAAATACCTACTGTTAGCTATTGAAAAACACTTAATGCTTACTCCTCATCTTCAAAATCGTTACAATAGCAATGAAAAAATCGCTCGTTTCATGTAACGCTATAATAACATCACTTGCCTACTAACTTGCAGCCCGAAAAGCTTTGTATCGCATACCAGGCAGGGTCTCAAGTGGTTGCACTAATTAAAGCTGGACAGAATCGAAGCCAAATGACACGACAGTGTAGTGTAAGTCGATATGCTGTTCGACATATCTACCAGCGATATCAAGAGGCCGATGTCGGATAGTCGGTGGCGGAGAAGTGGCCGAAAACGTGTTATATAATAGTGTGATGAGTGTGATTAGTTGTCACAACGAAGCCGGCGCTACGAAGTCGCCGGGTACCAGGTGCAACAAGTTAGAGGAGTGCAAGTTGGCCGGTAAATGCGTACAAGCGAACTAGTCGAAGGAGGCCTGACAGCGCATAGACTAGCAACTTGCCCGAAATGCAGTCCAGCCCACCGACAAGCATGGCTTCAGCTCATTCGAGAATATGTGAATTGAACTGTGCATTCATGGAAAGTAGTAGTGCTCGCTGGCAAGCGCTGGATGTGTCTTCATGGTAACGAGATACGGGCAAGAGTCTACCGAAGGTCCTGAAGAGCATTTCGCACAATTCTGCATCTCTGAACGTGTCTTACATGGCGGTGGTTTGTGCACGTCTTGAGGAGTCATGACTTTCACTGTAAGTGAAAGTCGAACATGTGTCCACAGAGCCAATACAGGCCGTCAATCAAGCGGATTTACTTGCCGGCACTACATCAAAGAACTCGTGAGAGAATACGTGGAGCATTTCAAGCACGACAACGCAAGACCATATACCGATGCTGTAGTGTCCCAATACTCGGATGAGGTTGATATGCCGGTTATGGCGTGGCCTGGTCAAGGCCCAAGTCTCAATCGTATGGAACGCCTACGGAATGAGCTAATAAAACGAGAACGAGCCTACGAGTCTTGGAGACCTTTGAACCGTAATTAAGGAAAAAGGGGATAAGACATCGCAGGATTTTGCTGATACAAATATTAATTTCTTTTCCTCCAGCCCCTTAGTTCCTAAAATCAATGTGTGCTATATCTGGTCTGGCGTATGAATAGTGAATAGGGACCGCACAAAAACAGACGAGAGTGTATGTTTTCAAAAGAGTTTTTTTAATTTTACCAAAGATATAGCAATAAAATCGTAAATGAGTCAAAGTAACTCACTCGGGTAGTCTAGTGTTAATAACGTAATCGAATCTAACCTCAAAATCTTCAAGTAAAAGTTTCCAAATCATGATAATGACAAACATTTATGCAAGATTATCACCTCATAAATTAAGAGTCCTAAGAAGCGTGCAGACCACGCCAATACAGAACTTTAGGCGAACCGGATGACACAAATTCCCTTAATGTTGAAATAAATTGAAAGAAAAACGCTTAATATTTTTGTATATCGTCATAGCATTAGATTACTTGATATAGTCGAGAGGATAATCTTTTCTCCCATAATCGTTTAGAATAGCAAAAATTGGTTTTTCTCTTGTGCATCTCTTGGGATCGATCTCTTCTTTTCAAAAAAAAATATATTTCTATACGACGGAGTAGTTAACCATACATTACCCTCTCGCTTCGTATAGTCAGTAACGAATGAAAAGCCTTTACTACATAACACGTGCTGCTATTTTATAATATCTTCACACTTTTATAGATATAAATACAAAATTTCTATATATATATATATATATAAGTATATATCAATGCATAGGATTGTACGTAAACTTGTAAGTATTTGAAATTCTTTTCATTTTATTATTTCTAAACACACAACACTCAGAAATGCTTTCATTTTGTTTTTGTTTTTGTTTCCTTTTTTTTTTTCTTTTTTTACAATCACCACTATAAGAATAAGAGTATGTTAATCTTGGCATTACGTTTGTCACGCCTTAAGATAACCAAGATTCAGGTGCATTTTAATCAAATCTAAAGGTCAAGCTTTTTGACGATATTAGAAATCGAGATAAAAAGTTAAAAATTTCGCATATATTTTGATTGTAGTTGACGCCCGCATATCAGATGGTATCTGCCCATAAACATATCGGAAAGAGGCTTGAAAAAGGTGAAAGAAATCATTGTATTAATTACCCATGTGATCTGTAGGTGATATAATTATTGAGATTTAGGTCGAATTGATTATCCATCTAAAATATATAGCCTAATATTCTTGAAGCGATCGGTTATTTCAAAATGTTTTTTTTGAGACAAAAAAAAAAAAAAATGGTTCTAATTGGTTCGCCTTGAAATGATCTGGTGCTTGCAGTTCGCTCTAAGGCCAACATGGCTTTCTTCTTGTTATTGTTCTTCTTCTTTTTCGTTCTTTGGCATTTTAATTAACATTTTTCCGTAATGATGTTGTTGTTGCAGTCGCTTGCCAATATTTTTGCATATTTATATATATATATACGAGATATATTTTTATTATTATTGTTATTGTTATTGCATTCGGTTTGTTTTCAGTTTAATCTTTTATCTTTTATCTTTTTTTTTTTTTTTTTTTTTTTTTTTCTGATTGGGCAGAAAATTAAACTGGGTCATAGGCAATAATTATTTGCATTTTTTTTTTTTTTTTTTTTATCAAAATTTATATGCTGCTGTCATATCACGGGGACAGAGCGATAATCCTCCTCTCGGCAGATTTAAAAACTTGGATTTCTCGCTTTTCTTCTTTTCTTTAGCAAGCCTTCATTTGATTAGGTGAAGTTTTTTTTTTTTTTATGAAATGAAAGAAAATGAAATTACGTTGTGATGAGTTCGATCTCTTTGTTGCTCTTCAAATTACATAAAGTAACGGCCGACACTTTCCGAAATATTTCAGTAACAGGTAATTGCCATCTTTTTAGGCCGCATAGTCGTGGTATGCGTTGTAGTTGCTACAAAAATTTTTTTTTTTTTTATACTAATTAACGTTCGATTTTTGATCCATTGTTGAAAGTTCGATTTTGTCTTCTTTTTCGGTCGTTGTTATAACATCGGATAGATCTTTGAATATTTTCAAGAGAAGACTTGCTTATAAGACATCCATGCTTTCTATATTCAATAATGCAATAAATCGGAACAAATACAGACAACCAAACAATAGGCTAAAAACTTTTTTGAAATTATAAAAACCGGCATCTTTTGTCATTGCTTTCAATTTGATTTCAAAATACACACAAACTTTACTTTACTTTACTTTTCAATACATCGAAATTCATTAATGTATATATGGATTGACAATTATTCCGATATATCCTGAGAAGAAGAATTTGAGAAAGAAAA
Organism: Glossina austeni; assembly: GCA_000688735.1. Classification (NCBI taxonomy): domain Eukaryota; kingdom Metazoa; phylum Arthropoda; class Insecta; order Diptera; family Glossinidae; genus Glossina; species Glossina austeni. The sequence continues at coordinate 935,299 of KK502419.1, read as the reverse complement.
TTGATTCTATCAGTGAATATTATTTTCATAATGTTTTTTATTTTACCATAATTTAGAGGAACTTGTGCGAGGTTTTAACAATCGAATCATGAGATAAAATTACTTTTTAAACGCATACAGAAATCTTTAAATATTTTTTAAAATAAATTTTGAACACGTGTTGTATAGATATCTTAACCTGTCAATCGGAAAGAGAAATCTAAACGCTACGCTTAATACGCTTAAGCGAAAGCGATTAAAAGTTTTCGACGGTACATACGCAAATATGCGTTTGATGACAATTATATTATATTCCGATATATATAATCCGTGATAACTTATATGTATATATGAACGATAAATAGATTAAAAAATTATACTTAACTTGAGATGAATTGTGCCGGATGCTCACTACTCTTATACTACAACATTTCTAATGTCTTGGGGGACATGCTGCTAAGACAGTTAGCTTGAAATAATTGCACTCAGTGAGAAATCATGGAATTTTTTTTTTTTTTTTTTTTTTTTTATAAGGTGTAGATATGAGCCTCTGCCGGTTTGTTGCGAAAACAAATGTGCGTCATTCAAGAGATTCGTAAATGAAATTTCATTCAAACCATTGTTCATAGCGCTGAGAAAACGTCCAGTCTATGCCGAATGAACAATCGACCTTTCAAGGCTGCCCATAAAAGTATTCAGTCTTTTTTTTTTTTTTTTTTTTTTTTTTTTTTTTTTTTTGGGTATAATCATAATAATCGAAATGCTGCTCGCACACGCGGCCAGCGTTAAGCATGAGCTGGGAGTGGAGCACATTCGAAGTTCAGTTTCTAGACTAGCTTTCCCACGTATGGGACCGATTGGCACTATTTGTACTGAAAAAGCCGATATCATTACTTTCATGTCAATTGCTTCCATGTTTGGCTCAATTTCGTTAGTTCTCGTTAGTACCGATGGTTTCATTTAACTGAAGCTTTTTTGTGCATAGCTGATGGCGTGGTTATAGATATTGAATTTTATTTTATTTACTTTAATTGTACGCTTCATCGTGATTATTGATGCTTTGGACATCGTATCCATCAAGACATCTATTGTTTATTGTCGGTCATGACTTAACCTGAGATCAAAAGCGTTTCTTTCATGGCAGCTTTCAAATTTTATTTAATTAACTCTTGTCTAGATTTTTACTATAAGTAACTTGACACATACAAATATTCAAATATAGAATCGTTTGATTCGATTCCATTGTCCAGATGTCATATCGCTTGACATTTGCTCCTGTGATTTCTTTTGTTGATTTTTAACTAACGCTAGTCGATGGCCATTTTAAGCGACCAAGAGGCAAAAAAAAATTCTTAGGAAAATTTTCGAGTCAACTTTCGTACTACTTTCATAATACTTCCGAAACATAGAGGTGTAGTTAAAAAGAGGGAGAAAACGAGAAAGAGAGAGGAATAGAGAGAGAGAGAGGGAATTGGGCGAGAGAAAGGCCGAGAATCTATTTCGATGCAATGTTCTGAGACATTATCCATTTGGTCGCCTTCTATTTTAAAACAAACAAATGCGCTTTGTCGAGAATCTCTAAGCCACAGTTTCAGCAAAAGAATGCTTGAGCGCAGACATGCCATGCCATGTCGACGAAGGAATCATGTTATCGTTAGACGCTTGCATGCACTTCGATCATAGGCATTTATTGCGAAAAATTTGTGAGAATATTTATTAAGGAAAACATTTTCCAGGGATGTCCCTAATAAAATGAAAAAAGAAGATTTTTAAAGCCTACTTCTAGGTGCTGCAGACTAAGACAATTATGTGATTCGATGAAGCGTACCGTTCGGACTGACAGAGTTCATACAAGAGCTCAGTGGTGGAAGACAAAAAAAAAAAAAAAAAAAAAAAAAAAGAAAAAAGAAAAAAGAAAGTTAAGCGATAACGTTACACGATACGTAAACTCAACGATCAGTTATTATAATACAAACACAATAGCTGTGAATTAAATTTTGTTTGTGAATTGCAAAGAAAAATTTATGGCAGAGACATTTGGTTTGATTTCTTTTTTGTTTGTTTTTGTAATTTGTTTTTTTTTTTTTAAATAAATAAATATTAATAAGGTGAAACTATTGAATGAATATATGTGTAAGTGTCTATATATAATGTATATATAAAAGATTTTTGTTTTTTTTGTTTTGTTTTTTTTTTTTTTTTTTTTTTTTTTTTCATAAATAAATGCTAATTAAACTTTTTCATGTAAATATTTCAATTATTTAAAGAATTTTCAATTTGCTTAACAACGAAAACGTCTTGAAGAAAAATCAGAAAATTCTTCTAAAATAGAGAATAAAAATACAAGAAAAGAAAAAGAAACTCTCATCTTACTTTATATAGCGCAGAGAAGGCTGTGATAGTGTCAGCCATTCGTGCTGCGAATGACAAAGCATCTACCGGCACCATTATATTATATATATAGATATAAAATGTATATATATATATATGCATATGCATATATTTATACATATATATTGTGTTAGATTCTGTCGTCAACCTCAAGACGCCATTTCTCATACCCCAGAAAAAATGAATAAAATATTTAGAAGAGGAAAAAAAAAATAAAAGGAAAAACACGCAGCATGAAATTTTTATAACCTTCGTGACGGTCAAAGCCAAATGCCTAGTTATCGATGCATGTGTTTAGACATTTACGGAACATCAACAATATGTTGTCATTAAATACAAAATTATTTTTATAGAGAATATAACAAGAATTTCTTTCGAGATGCTTCTTTTTCCCCCATCCTATGGTTAGACTAATGTAAAGAAAACGTTTCCAAAATTAAAGGCAGCATACGCCTCACATATACGAATATATTTGTATGTATCTTCTGTCTGCTATTCAGCTTCAAAGACAAACGGCCACCAATAAGAAAGTGATATCTTGGGCCCGCCCGTCACCTCAAGATCGAAGCAGTTATTGCGTGCAAATTTTAGATGAATCTGATAAAATTCATGCGTTAAATCTTATATCGTCATCCGCTACGGATTGCAGGTTATGTAATATTCTAACTTTAGCGGACCTGATTGTAGGCAGCGTATACGTTTTTTTCGATTAAACTTAAACAGTCAGTTGTTGAGTAAACGAACTAATCTTCAACTTTCTGCCTCGGGTTTTTCCAAAATGATTGTCTTATGTTCACTAAAGCTATATATATGCATAATAAGAAATATATATAGTATTATATTAGGTTGGGGAAAAAGAAATCCATAATTTTTTCGGTAGATGGCTGCACTGGTAGATTTCTCGTAAAGTAACGATCAAACAATTTCAGATTTATGCTCGTTCGAAAGGTGAGATTTCGCAGTAAAAAAAATTCTTTTGTTGTTTTTTGTTTGGTGCATTCAATTGTGAGTTACAGCGTGTTAAAAATGGGGAAGTGAACAAAGAGAAAATTCGGTACATTTTACAGTTTTTCTTTGACAAAAGCGAAAATGCAAGCCAGGCGGCTAAAATTGTGAATGGTGGGAATGGTTCCGATACTGTAACAGCCAATTATGTGCAATTTTGGTTTCGTAGATTCCGTTCAGGAATTTTTGATGTTAAAGATGTCGTCGAAAATCGAATATCGATAAAATCGGAGAAATGATCGAAGTTGACCGGCATCTTAGCAGTCGTAACATCGCCCAGGAGCTAAAAATCGACCATAAAACAGTTTTAAACCATTTACACAAAGCTGGATTCAAAAAGAAGCAAAAGAAGAAGAAGAAATAATGGATTTCTTTTTTTGAACCATTTACACAAAGCTGGATTCAAAAAGAAGCAAAAGAAGAAGAAGAAATAATGGATTTCTTTTTCCCCAACCTAATATAATTGCTTCAAAGGGAACCGGCAATACACGGACCACCTTAACATATAATGTACAAATTGCAAATATAATATAAAAATACATAAAGTGAAGTAAAGATAGAATTGCGGTTGCGTAGACTAAGCTTCCTTTTAGCGAAGGCAAACATTTAGTGATAAATTTCAAGTAGTTGCCTGCTTCTGTGTTTTCTTTTGCGAAAAATTTTCTATGACTTTTCTAGCGTTTGATGTTGTCTTTGTTCGACAACTTGCCTCATATTCGAAATTTGCTCTTAAAACTTGATATGAGCCGTCATTTAGCTTTTAATCTAAATTTACGTTTCTTTACAAAAATTTGTGAAAAGAGAAATGAATGAGCGAGTTTACCGACAGATATTAATATAAAAGTAAACTTTTAGTTCATGGGACACCTGACAAACTTAATGTAGGGTCATCCATCCATTTTGCGATTCCGAAAGTGAACGTAAATGAGCCCCGAATTTTTCTTTCGATGCATTGTTACTCATGGATAACAATACATAACTAGTTGGATAGCGTGAGAAAATTGTTAAAACTTATTACAAAGACAATAAATACATGGTTGCATTTCATGCATGCGGAAAGAAGCTCATATTTGGTTAAACGATTTCGTAAATAATGTTTATCGTCTCCTTGCTGTAAAGAACTTTGGCCTGAAAATGGCATTGCAGTTAATGTTAACGGAGACCGCTGAAGAAAACATGATTACTGTTTTTGTCTTTGTCGATGCTGATGATATAAACGGTTTAAATATATTTATTGATTATTCTAACAGTTATTTTGACTTTGAAGATATTTCAGTTTTTTAAATTACTTTTCCGATGTTTTAGGTATAATAACATCAATCATTAAATTTTATTTCCAGCACGTTATAGAAAATTAATAGCGAACTTATAGCGATTTGCAATAAATTTATAGTAAGCTTATAGCAAATTATAGCAAATATATTAGCAAATGTATTATAATTTGTAAAGCTTTCTTAGTAAATAGTAAAATATTTTGTAGCATATTTTTTTGCAACAAAATGCATTAAAATTGATAGCATATTTTTAGCTAAAGTAAATGCTGTGAACAAAAAATAAGGGGAACTTGCCGCGTAACTATTGCTCGTACCATGAAATTATCAAATTATTTTTTTTTAGAGTCGGTAGCGCTTTCCTTGGCATTTACATATAATTGCACGACAATATATTCGTTAGTGTTAGATGTGTTTTTGTATGGGTATAAAAGTAGATTTTTCGATTTTTACGAGAGATGAGACTTGCATTTGTACATGCGAGCTCGAAACAAGCAATCAATCGTATGAATATCGTAAAAAAAAGGCCAACTATAAGCGAAAAAATCGGGTCAAAATAATTTCAAAATCAAGGAGATTGGAGACAGGTTTCTTGGATTATCGCGCTATAACTGTTGATACGGGATATCATTGCACTGTTATGAAGGCGATTAGAGTAAGATACAAATTCATCTTAATTTTTAATCGCACTTATATATCGAATCGCCCATTGCATCACGCTTTAGAACATCGATTGCAAGTTGGACTCAAACGTAAACCGTTATGTATATATGTATGTTTTTTTTTTTTGTCTTTTCTTTTTCCGCTAACGAGAAGGATTTTGAATCATTTCAAGTTTCTTGATTCATAGAAAGTTGAATTTGTAATAATCAAAGTATTACTTTCATGAATCTAAAGCGGCCTGATTCAATACAAGTCTACATCTGTCTACGTACACAACAATGTTCATAATGTTTGATTTGTGCCTTTACTAAAATGAAATTTTATTAAAAGACTTGCGAAGGTTTCTAAAAGGAAGCCACCGTTTCAAGAAGACTTAAAGTTAAATAATTAAATTTTATTTTTATTGGTGGTGAAGAGCTTTATTATCCGAAACAATTAGAATAGTTTCCGTACTGGGAAGTTACTGGCTTGTCTGTTGATTTCCAACTTCTCTGCTCCACTAACAAAAAGATATCTTTGGAAAGCGTTCATGTGGGTTGAAATGTGTACAATTGTGTCTGTCATTTTTTCATTTTTTCACGGGTACTATAGCATCGTCCATAGAATCGTACGTTCAAATTTTTACAAATTTGTCTGCCGTACTATTATTGTTATTATTATAATTAGTTTAGCTAGAAAAATAAATTCTAAGATTAAGGTCTTCAAGTGTTAGCCTATAAGGCTATCGGCTTTATTAAAAATTGAGTTGTTAGTCGAGATGCCTTGCCTCGAGACGGCTACCTCAAAGTTGTAGCTTGTGAGTAATGAGCGAAAAAAAAAAATTGTTTTATTTCTCTTGGAAAATGAAGGTGCTCTTCATTTGCTTCGCCCGATTTGGTCGATTTACCACAATACCATTCTGTCCGTATTTCCGTCAAAAATGAAAGCGATACCTTCATTTAGAACAAACAGTACACGGGCGGACATAGAGACGTGCTTAAGTCGATTCAGAATTTCATGCTGCTCAAAACTATATATACTATGTGGGGTATCTGAAGCTTCCTTCGGGGTTTTGCAAACGTTTTGACAAAATCGCTCGTTTTTCGGTGATGAGTATGAGAAAATATTTATCTCTTAAAAAATACGTTTCAAAACTTTAAACGTTTTTCACGATTTTTCAAAATCGCATTCCCCAAAACTCCGACAATTTTCATTCTTCTCGCCATATCGGGTACGTAGGAGATTTTCGATAAATTAATTTAAATATTATTTATAAGGAGAAGATTGCCTTTCTTTTCTTTATTCAAAAATTGAATTTTTTGCAAAAGACTGCAGTAGGCCGCGGCCCACCGTAGAATACGTTACACCTTTCTACAATCAGTCAGTACAGTAGAATGCAATGCAGTTGTGATACAAAAAGTGGCCTGATCCGAATCGTTGTCAATAGCGTTCGTCTTTGGGCCAAAATATTTTAGTGTACCGAAGTTTATCAGTACATCTCCAAAATTAAGGTCTCTATGTTGAATACAAGAAAACAACAAGATGGACAGACAAATTTAGATCGATTCAGAAAGCGAAAAGTTGTGTCTATTTCAAGTCCTTATACGTGTTACGTACACTTGCACAAACTCACAACAGATGGGGTGTGGTATGATACCATAACTTACTATTGATGCTTAGATTCCTAGCGAGCTAGTAGACGAAGCTCGATGAATGTTTAAAACTTGTCGGTGTTTTTTTCCAGGTAACTTCAAGTTTTTTGTCCATAGACGGGTGAGTTTTATTTTTTAATAGTTTTCAAACTTTCTAGTTCAAGTTCTGTGATTCGCTAATTACTCTACTTTGGCAATTATTATTATCTCGAAAGAGAGAGAGAGAACAAATAAAAATGCTATAGTCGAGTAAGGACGACCATTAGATCGTCTCTAAGCTACTTCACCTAAAACAGTTATTCATGCATTTCTTTAATATTATTATGTGAATGCGTAATTTTCGTGAAAGCTCTCATATTGGAGAATACGCAAAACGTCAACGTGGCCCAGGGTACTTGTCAAAGATTTTATCATTTTCTAATTACCGTCTCTTACGTCATAGCAAACCACAAACTAAGCTTTGCTCCTATAAAAGGGACTGCTTTCACGAAAGTCTCTATATTCGGTGCGGTCTAAAGAATGAACCTATGTGATCCAAGTCGACTATGATTAACTTACTAAGGGCCAATTTTCATCATAGAATATTAAAAATTAGTCCTTTTTGGCATACAGAGGCTTATTTTTCATTAGAACGAGTTGCGATCGACAATTTTTTTCTACTAGTAGTCTAAGGTCGGTAAGATTAACTTTTATATAAAAACAGGTAGGGTGCGGTCGACCATTAAATACCCTAAATCGCATTGTCTAACACAATTCTTACTTTTACAAGAATTATATCTTGTTTCCATATAAAGGCATATTTTTCGTGGGCGTGTTCATCGGGAAGCGGGCTCAAAACGCAACCTAATGTAGTACAAGGGCAGGATTCAAAAATAGGTGTAGATGGTCGAAATTTTGTAGAGTTCAGTTTTGTCTGAAATTACTATTAGGGGTCAACTTTCATCACCACATATCAAAACTTAGACTTTTCTGCCCTACAAAGGGTCAATTTGGATGAAAATCTTTATTAGGGTAGGATCCAAAAAATGGGCCGGAATGATCCAAATTTGGTACAGTTGCTTTTTTTATATTAAATTACTCTATTACGATATAATTTTCATCGTGAAGCATCGAAAATTGTACCCTCTTGTCGTACGAACATCAGTTTTCGTTATAAGCGGGGATTCAAAAATTGTCGCAGCCAGTCCCAAGTTTTCATACCAATTTAGAATTTCCAGATATTACTATTCAGGCACTTTTGTTGAGAAATTTTGAAAATTACAATTTTTTCTACATAACGTCTTTTTTCAAAACAGGGCGTTGTATGGGGAGTACTCGAAAAAGTGATACGATCCGAACAATTTTCAGTAGCGTGCGTCCTTGAACCAAAACACGCTAATCAGACGGACGGACAGGCAAGTTTAGATTAATTTTAACAAAAAGTGGCTTTACCTCTAGTCCTTCTACGCTTCAGATACGTCTGTATAAACTTAATATACACTGGCCCACAAGCTTCCTGGGTTTAAAAAGTCAAGCATGGGTGAAAAGTCTTTAACACTTTCTTAAGCATTACATAAGCTTTACAAGCATATTTTTACATTTTAAAAGTTGAAATGAGTCAATTCGATGCGCATGTTATTTCCAGATACTTTTTTTTGTTGCGGAAATTTTGAACTTTAAAACTCTTGAAGTTCCTAATAGTTGACTAAACCAAACTTTCTCATAATAGTAGTAGGGGGTATCATCTGCTGTTCATTTAAGGAAAATAATATCAATGACAAAATAACATAATAACGACACGAGCTGGGATTTGATCTTTTTCGTCGAATCAGGACGTGGGCTGACAGTCGAAGAGTAGTGAGAACTTAAGGGCCGTTTAATTACGGGCAACGTGAAATTGGTTAAGATATAGAAGAGATAGCTTGATTAGCTGCACCTCCTACGAAGGTAAACTAAATAACTAAAGCCAGGTTTCGAAGATTCGAAAAGGGTTCGCTTAAGCTTTTCAAGCTCTAAAGTTCCTTCGAATTGCCAGAAAAATTTCGGTCGGTAATTTGATTATATTTAGCATAATATCGAGCAGTCTTATTACTCCAATCAAAATAACCAAATAATTCATGTGTCTTAACAGAGACAAAGTGAAATTCTAGTGTTTAGCGTTACGGTGCTCTTGCCTCATTCGGTGATTACCTATTCAGCCTGCCGTTATTATTGAGTCATGGCGAGATCTTTCAACATCTGATAGATGATAGAAGGGACACTTTATTATATTAAATAGAGGCATTGTTGAAAATGTGTCAAAGCTTTTCCTCTAACCTAACACTACAGTACGATATAAATAAAATCAGTTTGCACACTTACCACAACAAAACGTAGGGCTCCGAGTTCATGTGATATATCCGCCATCTTACTAAACCTTTTTCGATTTTTATTTCAAAAAAAAAAAAAAAAAAAAAAAACAATTGAAATCACGGACTAAATGCAATAATCTGTTTATTATTTTTAATTAAACTTTAGCACCAAGTCTTTTGTTTTATTTAAAAAACAATAAAACTTTTATTTAATTTTTTCTTCGAATTTCCTTTTTAGTGCTGAAATGGCCAGGACTTCAATTGTGCTCCTGGCTTTTTGCGATAAATTATTTCACTAAATTATTGCTTTCCCACTACTCTTAGTTGTCTTTTTTTTTTTTTTTGTTTATTTCTTCTCTTTCCTTAGCTTCTCAAGGTTTTAAATTGAAATGTCGCAAATGTTCTTAAAGCTGTTGCTTTTAATAAAAACTATTTTATATAAAAGAATTTTTTATTCTCATATATACACCTATATATATATATACACCTATATATATATATATATATATAGATATACACAGTGATATGTTTATGCAAAAAACATATGCGTGAAAAGTTCATTCACTATAATTATACGTTTGTTGGAAAACAATGTTGACTGACGATGGGACCGAATAATTCCCACCAAGTATTCAATACAAGTGCTTTCTTTAGCTACGATTATATTTCATTACCGTTCGCGACAGCACGTAATGTGGAAAAATGTGTTTTTTATATTTTTATTTTTATATTTATTTTTATTTGTTTTTTTTTTTTTTATTATTTTTATATTTTTTTCTAAATTTCCTCGAACTTTAGCACTTTTCGTTTGGATGAGTTATCCGCAAGTGAGCATTTCATTTATGGTCTAAGGCGATTTTATATGAATTACTTACACTGTAAGCATAGCAGACAGAAAGCCTAAAAGAAAATTTAAAAATTTTCTCACCCACACTTATAATTACATGTACATGTATTATTATTATTATTATTTTTATTATTATTATTCTTAAACTTTTTTCCTTTATTTAGTGTATTAGCTTTGTTAGGCTTTCTCTTTAGTTAACACACAAGTCCAACTACCATTGAATTGAATGTGTATTGTATGCATTGGTTTGCTTGCCTATTGTTAAGCTCTTTGCTTCGGCGCCCTTGGGTATGTAGTGCATAAAATTTAAATATATATCCACTCAGGGAAAACATAAAGAGAGTGCGAAAATTTTGTTTTTATTTTTGTTTTTTTTTTAAATAAAAGATCAAAAAAACCAAAAAAACAAAAAAGGGAAATATTTATTTGGCTTAAAGCGTATCTCGAATACACAACAATGTCGAACGCATTCAATTGCTTCTCAAACTTGACTGCATTTTTCTTTGCCCTCTCTTGCAAAGCAAATTAAACGTATGAGTAACATTAAGTTGAACGGAAAAATTTGTCATTAATTTTTTCTAAAAAAAATGTTTCGATGCAAAAGCATTAAGTGCATGTGCACATAGATACGGAAGTATCTAAAAAATGTTTATCATCGATTACGGTAGACTTGTTCCAATTGTACTGCTTACTACAGTCTTCTTTAGCTATCTTGTAAAATTACTTTGTTGTTAGACTACAACGACCATACGCTGCAAAAGGGTTAGTTAGCAAATTATCGCAATTTTCAATCAAAATTTCGCTTTCACTCATTTATTCGCGTTAGCACTCTTGCCCGCCTTTTGCATTCGTTGCATTCGTTGTTGATAAGAGAACAATTGAAAAAATTCATACCGTCCTACAGTTGTGGGAGCATTTCTACTCCGGACTACGGATAAAACGATTTTCTTGAAATCTAATGCTATTCGCAGGCATTGCGCTGTTTTTGCAATCAATCGATTTGTAATGCACTTTGAAGGCGATTTGAAAGAATTGAAAATTCTTTGCAACTTGCAGTCAACTGAACAGTAATTTTATTATGAACGAAATTCGAAAAGCGCCCTCTTTAGTGCGTAGTCCTGTTACTTCAAGTTTAAAAGCTGCTTCCAAAACGTAAATTTTCGTTTATGGCTAGCGTTACTGTATGTTCCCTAACTGGTCTAAGCTTAATCTTCGCATTATTCGTGCGGATTACTCGTTCCATATAATGTTTCCTCATAACTAAGCTTGACTTCCAGCTCGTTTTCACGCAGTTCGGTGCCTTGGAATTTTCTTGGCCCGTTTTGTATGCTTGAACAACTTCGAAGGGTGAACGATCCTACCTCGCATGTTGTGTGACCCTTTTGACCTTGATTCGCAATGCATAATAGGTCGGATACCGTTGATTCCTACTTGCAGGACTTCTGCTCTATTAAATCGCAAATGTCCGCCAAACTCAATTTTACGAAAATAGTTCGTGTTTTGTAGAGTATTCGCTACGTTTGCTCCCATTTCAAAGATGTCTAACAATTCGCAAAAAAGTCAATTGTCTAATTTGCATCTTCATGCGCCGAGATTAGAAGCCGAAGAGCTTCCAGAAACTGTTATCCTTGTCACAGAAATGTGTTTTTCACTTCATTTATTAGTGTTCTCCTTACTATGCGTACAATTACTAGGGAAATGAAATGAAATTCGACAGAAAGCATCGGAGACTATATAAATGGTACGTACATACATACGTACATTTGATTGATTCAAGTTCTGCGAGTGCCATCTAATCATGACATCACGATCAAACGGCTTCCTTCTAAGCGATATTTCGCAATCTCAAAGGCTGTTTTCGCCATGCCTGGTTAGACTGGCTTGCCTTCCGTGGCGAAAGTTGTTTTGTAGAAAATTCAACTGAGATTATTCCAATTCGCGCAAATATCTTCCTTATAGCTCTAGGTGAGGTTAGGTTAGATTTCGGTTAAGAAACGATTTCAATTAAGAAAAAAAAAAAAAAAAAAAAAAAGAAAAAAGAAAATATTTCTCACTCTTAGCCTTAAATTTTGCAAGGTTTGCAATGTTGGCCCCAAGCAGCTTAAGCAATGTCAAGGGCTGCGCTCCCAAAGACCACGCAAGTTCTTTCTCCAAGTTAAACTATTGCAGTCAGACATCGACTTTTGCAGTCACTGCGTCTAATCCAGCTCCTTAACAATTCTCATGACGAAACATGAAAAAACTAGACTGATTTTATTAAACGCTTTGATTTTTTTTTTTTTTTTGATTTTTTTTTTTGTTTGGTTCTTTTTTTTTTTTTTTTTGAGCATGAACGCAAACTTACCAAACAAAATACTAAAAATTCAACTTTATCGCTATGTAAGAAAGTTTATATGGGAGGATATAGAGAAATTGTCTCATTCAAATTTTTCAAATCGAACTTTTTCGAGCATATTCAGAAAAGAAAGAAATTATTTGTAAACGATTCGATCCAATTCCTTTTCAATAGGCGAGCCTTCTTGAGTCAAATTCTGTCAATGTATTAAATTTCATCTAAATACCTTGGAGTAGAAGACAAACGTTATCGACAGACATAAGACGGACTATGAAATTTGAATCAATGCATCAATCCATGAAAATTGGAAAACGTTTCTGATTAGATCGGTATCATAATAAGTGCGTGCAGTTGAAGTGCATCTGAGTGTTACATAGATTCGAGCAAATTTAATATGCCTTAATATGTAAGGAGTGCAGGATAGAATAACGCGGTAGTAATGTCGAATTTCCTATCCATCCGTTTATTTGTCTGTGGTAAACGTCCTCTTAGACTTAAAAATGAAGAAGACATCGGCTTCAAATTCGCCACAATTATTGGAAATGAAATTCGTTGCGGTAAAAAGGCACGCCCACAGTACAAACTTATATGAAATCATTTTGTTTTTGAAATAAAAACTTTTTACTCGTTACTTATACGCTACAAACTTTGTACGTTTATAAATAATCCTCCAGCAGCAGCTGAACAAAAGTGGAAAGATTCGACCACGCCTATCTAAGGTTGCAAAATATCAAAATTTCAATATCTTATCAAAATGTAATTTAATTGATTTCATAATAACGATTAATCGAGTAAAGGGCGTTGCGTTCATAATATCGAAAGTTTTGGAGGAAAAATGCGCGACTTATTCGCTTGTTTACTTACTGTGATAAAACATCTTCACTATGAGCCCCACCAATGTTTTCATAAGTTTGTGAAGGTTTTTCGTCTTGGTCAAAATCATATTGTAAAACATGGCGAATTTTCTTCGAACTTTCGTAAGTTTTCAAAATGTCCGTCCCTTTCGACTTAATTGACAAATTTTTGCAACTTTTTTTTTGTTTTTTTCTAATTATCTATGATTTGCTATCATTCGCACACGCTATCGTATGGCTTCATAGGATGCAAATTTGTTAAGAGGAAGAACTTAAGAGAACTTAAGTTAGCCTTAAGAGCCTTAAATTTTATGATTGGGTTGGAAAATTATAAAACACAAATTGGAAAATAATAAAATTCATTCAAAAAGAAAAAAGAAGAAGAAGAAGAAGCAACAATTGTCAGTTACTTTCGACTCAACTGACAGATTTTTGAAAGTTTTCTTGTTTATATCTAATTATCTATGATCTGCTATCATTCGCACACGCTATCGTATGGCTTCATAGGATGAAAATTTGTTAGGAAGAAGAACTTAAGAGAACTTAAGTTAAGAAGAGCCTTGTCATTCAAAAAAAAAAAAAAAAAAAAAAGAAGAAGAAGAAGAAGCAACAAAGAAGCTAAAACCGATAATAAACGTGAAGTAAAATTTTAAAATGAAAACATCAGAAAGCCCTAGTATTGCAATTGCGTTATACATACGATTATATTAACAAGTCTTATTATCCCGATTACCGAACGATCGAACGAGTTACTGAAGGTATTATCTTGAATACTGTCATTATTAACTGCATAAATACGCCAGAGATTTTTTCATAAAAATTATGAAAGCTTTAGTCGAATTTTTAGCGGATAAATCCTGATCTCAAAAATATAGACAGTTTGGAGATCTATGTATGACTATATAAAATTAGTTTCCTGTTTGACGAGTCGAACAATTGCGTTCACGATGTGAATCATTTCATAGAAAAGATTTTTTAAAACTACATCATAATAATAATAAGCAGATGCTAATCGAAAACTATTCTGTAAATGAAAAATTGTCGTCGTTGTAAATCAATTTAAGAAAAGTTATGAGAAAAAAAAAAGTAAAAAAAAAAAAAAAATGAAAAAATAAATTTTCTTTTGAATGAATTTTTAGTGATTTAATGTGATTTGGCAAAAAAACCGAAACTGTTGTTAACATACTAGAGATAGAGATTTTGCACACGTTTTAAATGAATGATTAGTGTTAGTGGCTGCCGACACATAAGTGGTTGCTATATTCGTCGTTGGTGTGATCACTTATTTGGCTCTGGCATCGATGATCAATTTGTAAAAGTGTGATAGGAAAATAAAAATTGATTTATTTAATTTATTTAAAAAATAGATAAATTTTTTTTGAATAGAAACTAATACGAATACGAATATATATATATATCCGTTGAAGTTAAATGAGTTAACAAACCTACTACAGAGTTCAAGTTTTTCTGAATACTCTGACAAAGGAAAAATGGAAAAGGAATTTGCATTTGAAAAGTCACAGTTTACCGTTATTACGTTCAATACTACTAGAATTGAAAAATAATTACAATAATAATAAGTAGGTTTTTGACTTGAACCGACCTATATAAACGATTTTGATTTCAATCTTTGGTTAATTGTGTTCGAATTCTTTTCAACTTTCCGTCTCTGATTTTCGAATGGAATTTCCTGAGCGAAATCGTTAAGCGTATTGAAAAAAAGTTTTCTTTTGAAACGAGATGTACATGAATGACGTATAACGTAGCGATAAGTAGCACTGCCGCACTCTCGTCACTGGCAGAAAAACCCAAAAAAACTTCTAATTTAAACTGACGGTCCATATAATGGCGTCTCTTGATCGGGACCGGGCCGAGATATCTTGGCTGACATTTGGCATTTTCTTTATTCTTCTTGAGAAGGTAACCAATACTATCGGCCTAAGTTTAAATTATGGATCGGTAAAGGCACATATCAAGCCTTTAATGTTAAAAAAACAGAGTTCAGATACTTTGAGGTTTTGAGAGCACGGCTTGAAATCGAAACTATGTTGAAAACAAGTAAAAAAATACTCTTAATACAAAGCGTTAACAATTAGGCCTTTTTGGCATTTCCTGAGAATCCTTATAAGCGATGGAATCACCAGACGAGACTTACATGGTCCGAATTCGGCGAAATTGATTTCTATGCCAATACACTTTTTATCGTTTAAATATTCACTTTTCGTAGGATTGATTGTATGAGAGAGAATAAAAGTTTTCATTTTCAAGTTCTTACTCACCGACTTTGGCGAGAAAGTTTGAAAATTGCAATTTTTTTCAATGACTTTCCAATTTAAAGCATCTCAGCGTACGAAATTTCATTAAAATATCTCAAAGATTGCGATTTGAACACGAAAATACAAGTATGGACAAACATCAGACGGACAGAGAGACGAGATCAGAATCATTTTCTGAATCGATCGGTTTAATAAACGGTGTGTCTAAGTTTAAGTCCTTTCTGGGTGTTGCATACATCTGTACAAACTTATTATATCCTGTACTACAACTGATGTAGGGTGTAATTGAATTTGACATGCGTAAAATACTTTGGTTACCCTTTGGTTGGATGATCTTCGATAATATTATGGTAAGAAAATGAGTCGAATAAGCCTCAGAGACCAAAATGTGTGTATGTGTGTGTGTGTTCATTGGCGTGGAAATGTAGTTCGATTAGTGCCTATTTAGTACAGTTACATGGATGGATTGAATGGGAGAAATGTGAGAAATCATAAGAAAACGATAAAAAGGCATAATAAGCTCATCACTAATCCAAGCGAATGCGAAAAGAAAGAAAGACTTGGAACTTACCGAAGAATATTGTTACGGGAATCCGCGGGAATCCAATTTATTCCAACTAATTGATTTTTCCAGAAAATAAATTTCCGAGCGAGACAAAAATCAAGTACAAGTTCGTGATGCGTCATGCAACTGCCGGCGAACGTAAAAGATTAGCGGAAAAGCGAATTAAATAATGAATCCGTGCACTTAGGTAGGTAGTGATGTGCTTGTGAAAATGTATGTGAACAGAATATTTGCGAAAGGCAGAGTCAGTCAGTCGGACGAGAACCATTTGAGTTTGTGAACAGGAAGTTTAAGTTAAGAATTCTATCAAACTAAGCAAACTGTAAGTAATCCCACCTACGCTTAAACAAATGCAACAAATCTTGTAGTGAAACCAACCGTCGAAGTGTGTTTTTATAAAAAACAGGACGATGAGGTATGCGTATCAAGTGACTGAGGTTCTTCAATTAGTGACTGATAAGAATTTTTCTAATGAATATTTTATGCTATGAAAAGTGAATCGAGTGATCGATCTATCGCTAATGACGCTATTTACGAAATTACGTAAAATTAGTTTAGATTAGATTCTAGATCTATAAAGATCTTTTTACAGGTCTTGAAAATGCCTACAAATGGCCTTAGATCGCAAAGTGAATATCATTTTCATTTCAAACAACGTAAATTTGTAAAAATTTTTGATAAATGATTACAAGTGTTAAATAATTACTAAAATTAAAAAAAATTATAATAAAAAAAAAAAAAACAAAAAAAAGGTATAAAAATAATTTACAGCTTAATTAAATTTGTACAATTCATCTGCTATGCTTGATGAAATTTTTCTATATTATTATTAGGTTATTAAAAATGAATACATAAGTGCATAAGAAAAAAACTAATAAAATAAATATTTTTAAATAATTATCACAAATCGCCAAATTTGGTCACTTTCGTTAACTATAATAATAATAATAATAATAATAATAATAATAATAATAATAATATCTTATAAACAAAGAATATAAAAAGAAAAAAAAAAAAGAAAAAGAGGAAGAGGAAGAGGAAGAAAAACAATCTAAACTAAAGGAGAACTAAAAATACAGAAGACAGTCAAAAATTTTCTGAATGAAAATAGTTTTCTTAATAAACATAAATAAATTAATGAGTGATTTGAGAACGCACGTCAGCACTGATCATTCAATGGGAAAACACGTCACAAGATAAATGAATAATATAAATAAGAAAAACTCATCATCGTTTGCTTTCAGACGAATTCTAAAGACCTTTCTTCACATACTTCACATGCAACAGCTCTCTTATACCATTTCTACTAAATATTTGCTTCAATTCGTTCCTCAGCTATCGTCAAAAACATTATACTCTCAGATAGGCTTTGTGAATGAATTGAGAGCAGGCCAACTTTTCTGATCTTGAAATTTTTAACTATCATTAACATCATTGTCACGGAGTAGGGTATAAGAAGAATCGCATCATATTGGCTTCACTTTAATTTATTATTATTATTATTATTAATTTAGTTAGAGAATAAATTCTAAGACTAAAATCTTAAAGCCCTAGCATCTAAGGCTTTCGGCTTTATTGAAAACTCTATCGCACTTGAGATTGGTGGGAGTGGTGGGAGTGGGTCCCGATTGGTGAGAACCCGACCATTGGGTTGCTAGTCGAGATTCTTGCCTACTCGGCAACACAGGCGGTTTTCACTTTTTCAAATTTTTGTGAGAATATTTGCTTCGATTAATTTATCGGACAATTCGGACGATTTAAAAATGAATAAACGATCGACAATATGATTTCGTTCCCGTGCCCTACCAGTTGCAATATTTTCCATTTTGATAATGATCTACACGATCATTCACTTGCATCGCTAACTTGCATTATATGCCTGCGATATAATTGCGAAAAAGACGACAATTTTTGATCATAAATGAATGATAAAATTCGCTTTTGATTCGCTGGCTAATCGATAATCTACGAGCAAAGTTATGCTTTATTGCAACGTCTTACATAAAACGCAATTATTATCGTAAATATTAAAATAATTATTCGCTATACAGTTCTTCGCCAATAAACGAAACGAAGCTGTAACGATCATTGGTGAACGCTATCCTACGTACAATTAATTGAATAAATTGAATGCTTTCGGATGAGAGTTTTAACTGGCGAGAGAATAACGTTAAAGGATATTTTGAATGGGAATTTTCGGATGAAAGAGAAAAACACTTATTTCCACGGAAGGGTAAAAAGTGTTTTATTCAAAATACAATCCATTCGCTTGTTATGCATTTTCCCCGACTTTCTGACAATTTGTGGAATTCCTTTCCCAATGAAATTTCACACCTTCCAATCACGCGCCTTCAACATATGCTTAACTGATTTTGTTATATGCGCCTATGTATGTATGTATATATGTCGTGATCGATTCCGACTCGACTTTGATCCGGAACGGAATACGGAACGATGTCGTACTTTTCCCCGAAGCAATTTTTTACTTTTACTATTGCTTTGAATTCTCAAAATAGATCAAGTGTTGCTGGAGCATTCCACGCGTGGAATTTCGCATTGACCTTGGGATCTCCGCCATGACATGTGCACATGCACTGCTTTGCGGTGCTTTGTCGCATTTGCTTACTCTGCCCGTTATTTGTTGCATTTACGCATTTTCTTCATTCGCTGTTGTTTGCTTTCAAATGTGTTTTCATTGCTTCACCTATTTGAACGTTTGGAGCGTATTCATCGTAGGCTTCTTTTTCTATCAGACAATATTGACTATATCTGATGTGTTTTTCTTCCAATTAAATAACGAAAAGCAATGCATGCCGCATTTGCTGGTTGATAGCCAAGAATTCGATCATTTTCATTAATAAAAAATATATATGTGACGCAGTTGCAGTTAGATTAGCATTTATAGCTTCGGGTTTTGTAGTTTCATAACAGTGCATAACAGTGCAACTTATATACCTACATACATCAACATCAGCCTTGACAAAGGCTCATAGACGAGTAAGTCTCTCTCTCTCTTAGATTGAATTTCAGTTGAATGCGCATTAGAAACAATGCCTTGACGACATTCTTACCGATTCAATCTTGAGCTTAGGTTAGGTTAGGTTAGGTAGAAATAAATGTATTCATGTATGTGAAAAAATTGGTTGATTGTATTATACAGGATTTAAAATATATAGAGAACACAAGATAAAAAAAAAAAATAAAACGGACAGTCGGACAGACAAGCTGAAATGTATATATAACTTGGATATAATAAAAGATGGCTTAATCTCAACTCCTAGTAGGTATTCCAGACATATGCACGAACTTAATGTACCCTGTATCTGTGGTGGTGTACAAGTGTATGGAAGGGTATGAAATAAATAAATGTTTGCCCTTACAAATAATGAATGAATTAACACTCTTCTAGTTTGAATTTTGAGCATAGTGTTGGACCATCTTGTTATTTAGTTGTCTCGCTTATATATAATACAGAGAAAGCATAGCTTTTCATAAAATCACAAATTACTGCTGCTGTATTACCGAAGGTAGCTCAGTACATGGATACACTATCAGAATTTTCACTGTGCCAACCAGTAACATCTCACGGGTCGCGATGTCACCGAATCGGGCGAAATAGTGTTGTA
The DNA here is from genome assembly GCA_000688735.1 of Glossina austeni. Classification (NCBI taxonomy): domain Eukaryota; kingdom Metazoa; phylum Arthropoda; class Insecta; order Diptera; family Glossinidae; genus Glossina; species Glossina austeni. Next base: position 915,526 of record KK502419.1, on the reverse strand, counting down.
ATGATTTTGCTACGACAGAGCAAGATGAAGTTAGGAAAGTTAAGGATAGGTATAGGGATAGGATACTGTAGAGATGACGGCCAGACATATCACAGAGGACACGAAACATGAAACGAACATTTGTCTGACAACAAACAACAAACGAATGCATTAGTCTTTCATTTAGAAGACACAATAATTACGCGCTCACTACGCCCTTCCATTATTCTGCTAGACTGACGCTTAAGCTTAAGCTTAAGGATAGTCTGCATCTGTTTGTACTGAGAAGTTGAATCATAAGGACACAAGAAGACAAGAGTTTATCAAGCAACAACAAGTTTAGCAAACAATATTTTCGCGATCGAATCAATACCTAAACAGTCGAAGTTGTAATCGAATTCAGCCAATGATTGTTTGTTCTCCCACAGTTGGGTTTATTTACAATGACGCACGACCTCGTGCATATACTATTTACATCCTAAACAGGAATGCTCGTTTTTACCAACTGACCAACTGATGTCCCTTATCCCCCAGATGTCACTTATTCATTCAATACGATGATGATCAGAAGAAGAAAGGAAAGAGAAAGAAATAGCGAAGTAATGGGTGACGGGGCCGAAAAACTGAGAAACACTTGAGATTCCAAACCCATGAACAATGGCTCGTTACTGCTATGGCATAACTTATAAACTCTAAATTCATTCTTCGGGACACACACAGCATGACGTTTTTTTTTTTTTCTGCTTCTATTTAAAACGACTCAGCGCGAACTTGTTTCGAAAATTGTAAAAATGAGCAAACATCGAGGCTATTATTGGTGGATCTGGGATGATGATGATGATGATGATGATGCAAGTCAGGAAACGTACTTTACAAAGTCGAGTTTGCTGAAAAATGAAAATTTCTTTAAATATCGAATAAGAAAACGTTTTCGTTTGCCTTCCGCTATTTCCTCACCAATTAAGCTGAGGGGAAATCAATTGTTTACTGGCGAACTGCGTTCGGTGCTTCATTGGCCCATGACAACCGGAGCGGATGCATGCCTATACGACTGAGAATACGTTAAACTATTTGCTATCGTTTCCATTGTTACGTCAAACGAGCGATACTTGCTTCTTAGCTGTTGTACGCTTAAAGGGCGATTTATACATAGGCGATATTAAGCCATGCGGCGACCGATCGGCGTCTTGAAGACACATTGTGCACAGGTTGTCAATGTTTCCTTATATAAGTTGGAAAAGTCATAAATTATTATTATATTCATTTATTTTTTTTTTTTTGATTAGATATCGTGTCTAGGGATTCGGGTATCGATAGAAAAACCAACCATTAACTTATATATCACAGCATGCTTAAAAACTATGACATGATTTATTGTGCATCGCCGCCAGCCGTTATGCGTGCGGAAATACCTGAGTTGTAAGATATCCAACCGTTGGCCTTCACTTCAACATTTATAATAAAAATTTCCTGTTTTCAGTGATGATGGACAGTAGATGGACATCAATTCGTGATAATCAACGTAGAATCGCTTGCTTTGAATCAGTTGAGCAAGGGTAAAATGTTTATAAGTTTGTGGTATACGGCTCACATGCAAGGTGCCAAACATATATATGTGGCCTTAGTCGATGGACCTATGGACCTATCGAATGTATGAGAGTAGACGAGATGAGTAGTACCGGGTGTGCGTATTTCTTTTTCGGTTTTTGCCGTTCAGTTATCAGTTCAGGATATCAGTTTATTAAGTTATTTTGCATTCAGAATGAGAAGAGGTGAAAAGAGTTTCGACACGTCGGCCCAGCAGGCGAGTGCAGATGTTTGCTATATGAAATTATGTGACTAAGTAATTTAAAAAGTTCCACAGCTGCTACATGCATAAAAACTTGTGTGGAACCCACAACAGCGATGCGGTGGAAGGAACCAAGTAAAAAATAGTTTTATAAGAGATTTTCCTAGCGTTTATTCGACTACCTCCTCAATCCACTGATATTTTTTTTTCTTTAACCAATAAGAAGGCATATATCGTATATAAAAAGAGCTGCTTAACAAGTACCCAGCAAAGAAAATTACATTCGCTTTGTAGTGGCTCTGGTGGGCACAAGCATCTTCACCCCTGCATGCGGAAGTGTATTCAACAACAAGGGGACATCTGCTATATACATTAGATTTTCGAATTCTCCTTTCTTTTTTTTTTTTCGTTATGTTGGTACTTAAATCCCCGACATATGTTGAGGGTATCAGGCATTTTTCTATCCATCACTATAAGATGGGCGTATATGTAAGAGCCAAAAGGAAGCTTCAGAGACTCTATAAAGTATATAGTAAGTCTTAATCAGCGTGAAATTCTGAGTTGATTTAGCCATGTCTGTCCGTCTGTACGGTATGTGTTGCGGACACTCTCTTGGTCGCAAAAATGAAGATATGAACTTCAATTTTGGAAGAAACGTTGGAGGTTTCTGCACGCAGGTTCCTATTGAAAATGGGTCAAATTGGTCCGAAGAGAAACGCGTAGTGGAGCGTAAACTGAACGCTACTCCGTCTTTTCTAATATGACTTATTTATACATCTGGTTTAACTTATGAGTTATTAGGAAGAACGAAATAATTTATTTCTTTTAGTTGAAGAAGACAAACGTGAGATCCATTTGCTTTGAAAAGTGGGCTTAACCGAAAAATTGGGCGTATATGATCAATTTATTATTTCCACTAAATTTAACGATTATTGATATAATGACAGACATTAAAGTAATTGCAAGGAATGCATTTTTACAACATCATTAACATTAACAGATCCACCCACCGAATAGCTCGGTCAAAGGCATATTTTCATGTATAATAAAATCGCTTTTAAGAATTCGAGGATGTTTTACATTTTTTTTTGTGTTTTTTTTTTTTTCTTTTTTTTGTTTTTCTCATATTACGCACAAAATCATTCTTCCATAGAATATCTTTATGAAATTTTCTTTTAACTAAAAATAGATGAACATCAAGTAAATTTTTAAATATTTTCTTAATTAATACTATTTTCGTTTTGTGTTTACATTTAAGAAACAAAACAAAAAAAAAAAATAAAGCAAAAAACAAAAAACAAAATACTCTTCTGACGTAGTTTTATTAATGATGATGGGTCAACAGCAAACGCCAACATCGACTGTTATTAATATTTTAGAAATTCCTTCGCTGTAAACAAATGACGTTCGACATATACTTAGACATCTGGGGAATTTATAACTAATGCCGAATAAATGCTTTAGAGAGAGAGATATTTTATGAACTTGAAATGTAAAGTCGAACATGTGCTACTGCGATATATTTTTATAAGTAACTTATAATACATTCGACATCAGTAAAAACATTATGATCGGGCAAGACTGACCATTATATACCGTATACTGGCTTCGCTTAATACAATTTTTTATCTACTGACTTGTTCGGAACGTCTAATTTCGCTCCTTACGGTTGTAATGACAGACAATTTTCTTAGACCGTATAAAGATGATGTCATCATGAACTATCGAAGTCGATAAATTTAATCTCGTAGCTGCCTCATTAGTTGTTTTCCGGCGGTTTGCAACAATCCTTTATCAGTTTAGTAGATTTTCGGAAAAAAATTTTGCAAACCCCTCTTGATACTGGCTTTTTGTTAACACATCTTCTTCAGACGGACAGACAGATTTACATAGATGCAAGAAATAACTCTCAGCCTGCTTCTATCTTAAGTGGTGATGGGTGTTGCGTCTATCTCCGCGATGTTACCTACCGCCCCAAGCCGTGATAGGGATAAAAACTACAATTTCTAATAATTTTCGAAAAGAATCTGTGAAAACTTAGTATTTTTACTTAGCAAGTAAGTAAGTGACGAACATTTAGTTCGACTGGAGTTATGTTATCGACTCCTTCCAAATACAAACTTTCTTATAGAAAATAATCCTTTTGTACATTTTCATCGTGTCATTCATCCAGAGTAACGCTTGGGCATACAAATTTACTGCGGTAGGTTTGAAACACGTAGGTCGATTTTGACGGACACATTCTTATGTAAAAATTCTCCTGGAATTTAAATCTATTTAGAACAATAAGTTCTAATTTTTGGTACCAAAATAAAGGCAGCCCCCAAAGCTAACCTGCATATTATCCGACCACGTCTTCGCTGAAAGTCACAAAGTATGAAATAAACTCAATCGGCAAATCAATTATACAAATTAACGGAAGTGAAGATAGTTCACCAAGATAGACCGCATTTTTTTTTTTTTTTTTGGTTTGTGCCTTTGCTAAGACTATTAGAAAACTGTACGTTTCTATACGCAAAACCGTTGCTTCGAATATCAATAAACTTTGGTTTGGCGACGCAAAGCCTTCCACTTTTCCACTTTCCTTGATCCACTTTTTGGATATTGTGGGGGATTTTTCAATCCGATAAGGGAGGAGAGCACGAAAATGAGTTCTCTTAACTTATCGCAGTCATCGGTTATAAGCGCATTGCCCGAAATTTGCATGAAATTTTCACTTGAAACAGAAATCGCTCAGAACCACTCGTTTACCATATAGTCTAGTCATTACCATATCCGACATTCAAAGGAAATGCCCGATGTTCGACTTCTCGCCATATGCAGTAAACCATAAGTTGTACTTTACTACCAACCATACAGATGTGACAGGGGGTTTACGTAGGTTCCTGCCGTGGGGCTTAACCATACGGTGCCCGATGGCACACGGAGTGAGAAAGCGTCACTCACGCCCCGCTGCGAGCAGGGAGGCTCCCAAGCACTTCCAGATCAAGGGCATGTGTATGGCATGCCCTTCATCATGCTTCTGATGGAGGCGAGGCCTATCTAACACCTCACATATTTAACGTTCCCGCGATTTTGGGGGCAACCACAGCCACCACGAAACTCCCCGAAGGGCTGGGAACTATCAACCATACAGCGGGACTAGTACTTTAAGCGGTTTCGGTCTTTTTTATAAAGACAAAAATTATTACAAATGGCCTTGGGATCCGCATATTCCACCGCCTTGCACCAGATTCTAAAACACTGACTACGTCGTCGAAATATTGACTAGAACTCTCTTCAAGTTATTCTTGTACATTAGCAGAAAGGATGCTTAGGTTTGCCGACGATTACCACCAGCCAAGTTTTGTGGTCAAAGCGTAACTGAAAACCATACGGAAACTTATTATTGATTAGTGAAAGGAATCGCATATGATGTGTTAATAAGTAGAAGACGTTAATAAAACTTAATTATAATACGAAATCAAATGGATGTGATACGTGAAGTGGCTAGAGGGGTATTATGGATGAGGGATGAGTTATGGATGTCTGGAACACACCGACGAGTTCTATCCTTTACAAAGTTGTTTTAATAAAAATTCGTACACGATTTCAGCAATTTTACGTAAATCCTCCTGTCATGCCATTAGAAATCTGCTCAGCTCATCTGCCCATATGGGTGCTATTGATATTTTTAGCGTTGCTTGTCTAAGGCTGCATTGATGGAGACATTCTGGAAAACTTTTTTTCACATGATTCTGAAATATTCACATTTTTAAGATTCGCGAGAGGCGACACCCTTCCAATCAACTGAGGCCATGGCATTAGACCTCTAAGCTGTATACACGGATTTAACGGGAATATGCTACTCGCACTGTTGTGTTTGTTCATCGAATAATGTTTCTCCTGATGAGCATCGGTTTCAATTAATGATAGATTGTCTATATCGAAGCAGCGTTTCGATTCTTCGCATGATCCGACGCATAAATGAGAATCGTGACAATCAAGTGAGTTGAAATCTCAGTACGGTAGAGTTTGCTTTAGTCGCAGCTATAGTAAGTGTTCAGTGGGTAACAGTATAACACTTACTGATTGGGCGCACATCAAATAGCCTGCGGCCACCTCCCTATTTAGCTTTATATAAAGGGAGAGAAAGTGATTGGTCAGTTCGTAATAATGCACTGATGTGAATGTATGTATTGGTGATACTAAAATATCGTACATAGGAACTACAAGATATATATAGAATAACAGACAAAGCAAAGAACAAAAAAAAAATTCTAGTTTCCGAATATGGTCCGCAATGCTTTCACAATGCCTTTCCGCAAACTCCGATGTTGTCAAAAAACGATTTTGCTCTAACGTGATCTTGAGAGTGTCGTCAACGATCAAAGCTGATCGACCAGGGCGTGGCTTATCAGAATCCTCGAAATCGCTTATATGAAATTTTTTCAAACCATCTTCTGCATGTTCTATGAGAAACTGTACCTTCACGAAACATTTGCAATAAATTTCTACATTTCTTTCTTCTCTGTTGAAATTCGCACAAAATAGAGTGACGTCAATGAATCTTATCATATCGCGTCCCACTTTGCACTAACGCGAATCATTTTTGTTTTAGTTCATTTGCTAGATCGGTATGTATATGTATTCAGTGGTGCATAAAAGAGAACGAAATATGCGTGAGATAAATATGTGCATAGTTGTTGAAATTAATCTTAAACGAAACGGACAGAACTTTCCGATACATCTAATAGATATGAATAGGTATGAACATACATATTGCATATGTATGTTTGCAATATAAGTAACGGTAATAATTAGATAGTGATGAACGTCTAGAAAACATCTCGGAATAAATAAAATAATTACTGAATAATTTCCAAGCAAGTCAGGCAGATATTGCTCAAGTAGTACAATTATTAATTTTCGATTAGATTTGTCAATCAGAGTTCGCATTGTCTTGAGCTATGTTATGCATATATGTTAATTATGGCGACACTGAACATATATATATATATATAATCAATTTCACAATAAATTGCCATTGAAAACGATCGGTAGCGAAGAATTTGAGTTTTGATTCTTAATCACTTGTACGCCGTACATATACGTTATGATCTCTCCGTCCGTCCTTGTCGGAATTGCTCATAAAATTTTATCATTATGAAAGTGTATGTGCCATAATAATGTATTTCAGAATATGCTTTTGTCATTTTGTCCAGTCGTTTCATTACAACCCAACATTACGTTACTCGTATACTTTGTGTTTGCCGAGTATACGAGTATATCGCTCGACAGTATAGAGGTCGACATTGACATTGTAATAATCACGTATTGAAGCTACAATTATGTTTATGTGTTTATGTTGCTTGACCGAAATATTTTTTTCAACACATTATTATTAAATTGCAATTGGCTTTAAAATTGAAATGCAACAGTATTTACGTCATCTTGCCTGGCAACGAAAAGTAATGCTATAGCCTTTGTGTCCGTCAATGAGTTATTGAAGTGCTTTTTAAATCTATTAAGCTTTTAAGAATAGCTTGAAATGTTTTTCATAATCTGCGAGGTGGAGATTTCTCGCTCAATTTACTTTCTTACTTAAATTTTTTCATAATTTTATCACTATTCCAGCTGTTTATTTGATTATGACTAATAATGCGGAAATTTCGTTGACAACGTCATTATTTTTTCCTTAACCACACAAAACATGTACAACTGGTATGCTTTGAAAAATATTATACGAAATAAATTATTTTTGAGTTAAATTAACTGTGACATACACAAACACTATTAAATATATATATAAACAAATATTTGTTTTTCCAACCTATATATATATATATATATATATATATATATATATATATATATGTGTGTGTGTGTGTATAAAATAAAAATCATCACCATGTTGATGACACTTTGACAAAGTGACCTTGAGTGAAAATATTTTCTTCAATTTCAAAAACAAAAAGGAGAATACAAACATATTGCAGTTGTCTTTATAAAGAATAATTAAACTTGATCGCATGATCAAAATCGACAAACCATAATTTGAAATACGGCGGCTTAGCAAAGCAAGTGCAAAGAATCAAAAAGACCCATCTATTGAGTAAAGTAATTCAAGATAATTGATTTAGGATATCTTTAAAAAAAAAAAGAAAAAAAAATGCGTTGGTTCTCCAAAACTAACTGATTTACTATCGATAGCTCGACGGCTGTCGATTGATTTTTTTTCTCCTCTTTTTAATTGATTCTGAGGTCTTTTCATTTAAATAATTAAAACAAAACAAGATGGACCGACGGACAGACAAGCTGACATCGATGCAGAATCACTTTCCGAATCACTATCTGAATCGATCGGTACAAAAAAAGTTAGGTCTATCTGATATTTTTTTTAGGGTTCTGCATACATCCGCACAAATTTTGGTAAGTTGTATACGGTATAATGTAAAAGAGAGATATAAACGCTGTAAAATTATATGATTGCAGCGCTTACAGTTTTTTTGCAAATCTTTAGCATAAAGTCATTCGCTTGATTAACGTGCCTTAAGAAACTCGTTGCATGCGTGAGCTAAAATTGTTTATAACGGACAATAAACATAAATGTGCTAAAAGAACTTTAAAAAGTGACAAAGCTTTTAAGTTCTAAACGTGAATTAAATGCTAACGGATTGTCTCGAAGTGCTAAGGCGAAATGCGAAATTTATAACAGAATTTGAATCTGAATTAAAGGTAAAGAGATTTTAAAAAAATATCAGTCATTGAAAATGCCCATTAGATGCGTCCGCTATCTGGCTGAATGTGCCCTTCAATAAACGAAACTTACAACAAAGCATAGAAATATAAATATATGTGCCTGATCTGATGAGCAAGGATTAAAATAAGAAAAAATTTGCAATTTTTCAAGTCTTTATAAATTTTATTTAATATATTTTTCCTTTCTTTTTATTATTTCTTAATTAAAATTATTATTTTTTTAATCGTTTTATTATTATTTTTTTTAATTTTTTATTTTTTTGTTTTTTTTTTTTTTTTATAAAGAATTTCGTTTATTTAACATTTAATATATAATATTTTTGGATTGTTTTCTTCTTTTTTTTTTTTCATTTTCTTTGTAATTTATACTAAAATTTTATTCAAATTTTTTATAGTTTAAATTTAGTGGAGTTTTGGTTTTTTTATTTAATCTTTTCTGTTTTCGTTACTTAAAAAAATTGTTTTTTATTTGAATTTAAATATAATTTGTAAATATTTGTTATTATACTTTTTTTTCTTTTTTTTTTTTTTTGTTCTATTAGTAGTCTGTATATACGGAGTATATAATAATGTAGTTGTTGTTGTCGTTTTTTCTTTCATTTATTTTTTTGTTTTTTTTTTTTTTCAGTTTTGGTTTTTCATTCAAATTTGTATACAACAGTTATAAAGAGTTTTGGTTTCATTGGTTGTTTTTCGTAATAAGGTTTTCTTTGTATATATAAATGTAAATAACAATTTATAAATGGGAGGTTTAAAGTTTTTAGTTTATTTGTTTTTATTTTATTTTCTTTAATATTGTTTTTATTTTTCCTTTAGTTATAAACAGGATTTTTCTTTCCCTAAATAATTTTTCGATTAAATAAAAAAAAAAAAAAAAATTTACAAAATTTATTTAAATTTAAATAAA
>KK502419.1:875628-887212 GCA_000688735.1 Glossina austeni | reverse complement strand
TTTTTTTTTTTTTTTTTTTTTTTTTTTTTTTTTTTTTTTTTTTTTTTTTTTTTTTTGTTATTTTCATTTATTCTTCATTTATTCATTGTTTTGTTTGTTTTCGTTTTTCAATTGAATTCGTGTTTTTATTTGACTAGCTTACCTTACAAATGCCACGCCACGCGGTTTTCCAGTCAATTTGTCTCTAAGTATATTCTTTTGTACAATGGAGCCGTATTTGCCGAAGATGGTGTCCAATTGATCATCTGTGATTGTACGCGGCAAATTGGTTACATATAAATTAGTATCCTTTATGGATTCACCACCCGGGCGAGCATATGAAACCTAAGAAGAAGAAGAATACATATTTATTTTCGGCAAAACAAAACTCAAAAGCATAGCAAAGTCCTTTATAAGTAATAATTTCAATAATTTCGGTCGACATTTGATTGTTACCCTTACCATCCATCCACACTCTATCAGGAGAATATATGTTAACACGATGGCGGATCTGAAGCGTTACAGAAGTAGTAGGGGTAGTAGGGGTAGTAGTAGTAGTAGTAGTAGTAGTAGTAGTAGTAGTAGTAGTAGTAGTAGTAGTAGTAGCAGTAGTAGTAGTAGTAGTAGTAATAGTAGTAGTAGTAGTAGTAGTAGTAGTAGTAGTAGCAGTAGTAATAGTAGTAGTAATAGTAGTAGTAGTAGTAGTAGTAGTACTAGTAGTAGTAGTAGTAATAGTAGTAGTAGTAGTAGTAGTAGTAGTAGTAGTAGTAGTAGAAGACTACATGACTTTGTGGTATAGCTTATCAGATTCAAAATGTTATTAATTTTAAGTTGAAAACTGCAAGGGATTGAATCGCGAACACCGATGGATGTCAGATATAATAATAATAATAATAATAAGCTTTAAAGCAAGTACAGTAAGGCATTCTCGACTGTATGATGCCTATTACAACGACTTGGAAAATGGATGGCGGCTATCTAACGTATCTTTTGACTACGGTAGAGCATTTACTAATTTTATAGTTTTTCTTGTAGTGCCCATAAATAGACGCAAATGGTATATATTTCCGATTGGTCTTGAATCGATTTAGCCGTATTTGTTGTTCTTTTACTTGTACTCTCACAATGCGCATAACCAAACTTTTTCACAAGTAAAAAAAATCTCATCAGAGAAGCGTTAGCTTTTGTGCTTATTTCGCAGAAAAGCATTCGAAGCGAAAAAGCTACAATTCAAGCCACGCAAGAATCCTTAGATGCGAGAGTAAGGCCAGGAAATGTTCACGGAGCGCTAGCAAACCTAAACTGGAAACCGCTTATATCAACTCTTTGCTTTACTTTTTACTTTAATTCTTATGACGATATCTAGAATACGGCTCTCGTTTCGTGTATAGGTACATAGGAGGAGCAGGTGCTCGGAATTCATATGTCCTGCTAGGAAGGTGAATCACCCTAGTATCACTTATTTTTTTCTTCTCAAATATTTTTCAAGTTCAGGACCCATCATATATGATGATGGAATAATTTTGTCCGATTTGTTTTTCGAAATTAATTTTTGAATAACTATTTGACTAATGACGACACTATTTCTGAGTGAAATGCATATTAAATTTTTTCTCTAGCCCAAGGACAAATTCGTAGAAACTTCTTAGTTATCGTTCTCTTTCCTCTTTTCTTAACTCGTAATTGTTCCCATTTTCTTACATTAAATAAATAGATAATGGAAGAAGAAGAAAAAAAAAAATGGATACATATTTCATCCACTTGTAATAAATATAAGAAGCTATATGAAAAAGTAATGATCAACCTCTAAAACAGATTTTCTAACCTACATTTTGAAAATTCTCTATACTGCACAGCTTCTTACTTACTTGCTTGCTTGCTTGCTTGCTTGCTTGCCTTGCCTTGCCTTGCCTTTGTCTGCTGCTCATCTGTGCATATGAAAATATCCTCAAAGTAATTTATCACTTATTTTTGCGAATCCTTCGAGATATACACGTTCGGAAAATCGTTCATTTTTCATAGTTTACTGGTAATTAATTTTTCATTAAATGTAAGCTAAATAATGTAAAGTGCGAGAGAATTGCTTAAAAAATGCAATAATTACTCTAAGGAGATTGTATAGAGAGAACCGACGGACAGACAGATAATCTAATTTGAGGTTTTTAATTAATTAATGAACGTGTCACACGTTTACGGGCGAAAGCCAACAAACAACCACCAAGCCAAAGACATGCAAGATGCAAAGTCAATTTGGAGGGAGCTTCTCTTAGTTGTCCAACAACCGTTTCATTGTATTAAAAAGAAAAAAGGAAAAGGGGAAAAAAACAAGAGGCTTAGAGAAGCCTCTATGAAAATGAAAACAAAATTTATAACATAATTAAATCGAGAAAATCATTTCTTTTAAGAAGAAATTCCTTTACTTGTGTACAATAATAAATTTTATATTTAGTTATTATTATTATTATTATTATTATTATTATTATTATTATAAAATGTAAGAGAGAAAGAAACTGTCTTTCCTGCGTTGCGCTTTTCACATCATAGCCGGTTTTATGGAACGACAATTGAAACGTTTGCAGGAGAAAGACTAAAGCATCCTTATCTGTCGGTTTGGTGTCTGTCCGTCTGTCTGTCCGACTATCTGTCTGTCTTTGGTGTCATTGTCATCAGCGCAAGGTAAAGTGCATGGAATTCATCCGCACTCACTCTCTGCTGACAATAATAACTAGTAGCAGAGCTTTATCACTAACTATTAAAATCAGAAGAAACAACAATGCGAGCATAACATAACAATCAAGTGAAATGTGAACACCATCAAGATAGAAATGAAAATCGAAATGAGTGGTAAAGACAATGAAGCTTTAAATGTGTTAAAAGCAAAGAAACATAGAAAGAAACACAACACAACGCCATCCCTGGCAGATTTGCTTGTACGTGCACAGGAGCAGTGACAAGTGTAAGGATGAAGGACAATACAAATTGAATTGTACGTATGAGATAAGAAGCTTAACTAAATAGAGACCGAAAGGAGAGAGAGATAGAGAGAGATAGAGAGAGAGAGAGAGAGAGAGAGAGAGAGAGAGAGAGAGAGAGTGTGACATGAAAAAGTATGACGCAGGCAAAAAAAAACGACACAAAGAGAATTCGATATATAATCATATTGATGGTAAATGATTTCAAAGGAGAATAGGAGCATGAAAAGGACAGACGGCAAGAAAAGTTTAGTTGTTTTGTTTTAAACGATAACGTTGTCTGACCTTAACGTAACAAACTGTTAAATTGTAAAGTTACGATGATGTGTAAATGATTCTCTTTTAAGCATTCCCTCAACTTTTTAATTAATTTATAAATGGAAAAAGAAAACAAAAACAAAAACAAAAACAAAAAGGAAGTCAAGAAGTGGAATATATTCTCTGCGCATTCTTCTGCATATAACCAACTAAATGGAATTTTTTCGGTGACTACTTATGACTAACGAGTGTTAAAAAGGCTGCTTCCTACTCGAGGTTGTTTTTTTTTAATTTAATATCAAATAATGTTTAGTTGGGATTAAATAAAAAAGAAAATCAATTCTAACGGTATTTTAGGAAAGCAAATTTTCGATTTTTAATGAACACAATTTTACAGCCGAATGTATTCCAAGCGACATAGCAGTGATGTGCACATGAAACCACTCAATAGGCGTAAGCAATTTTTCTATTATGCTATTTTAACTCTTTCTGTTTCAATTCTAAGGTCTAACCATATGTATGAATATGAAAACTTCATGGAAGGTGATAAAACTTGTGTCCTAAGAATTTTTATTATTACAAAACAACAAATGTAGTAAAAACAGTTTAAAGAGAGAATTTTTTAAAAGTTCAAAGAAAATTCACGGAGAACAAGTAAAGATACTATAGTGGTCTCCGGTCCACGATTAAATACCGATCGGCAAAATAGAAAATAAATTCGCTTTACAGTCAGTATTTTTAGATTCCTTAACTTCTTGCCATAGGAAAAGAAAAAAAAAAAACATTTTCGTCCTTTAAAATTTGAGTAAAAAAAATATTTATTCCTTCTTAACATTTCGTTCTTAATTCATCAGTTTCACTGTGGCTTTTTCATCATTATATAGATTTTCGGTTCAAGGATCATTTCAATGAATTGTTTTATTCATTCCACCGACTCGATCATAACGGTCTTCTTCAGTGATTGTAAAAAGCATGTTCCGCCCATTGAAATCCACTTCTTTTTTTTTTTATACTTAAATTTGCGGTTTTCATATCAACGCACATATCATCAACAAGCCCTTCTTTTAGCAGCAAATTGATATGGAAAAGTTTAGTTTTATTGCGAAAGTGATAAAAAAAAAAAAAAAAGAAAAGAAACCATGACAAGTAAGTAAACAAAATCACGTGTCCTTATATGACAATTTTGATAGATCACAATGCTAGAGAATATGGCTGTTGAACTTGAACTTGAAAAGGCGGAAAAAGAAGAGAAGAAGAGACACGTTTGCGACTCTTTCATTTATATGATGACTGTTCGTGTCAAATATCACTTTATGCGATTGCCGAAGATTCTGCTTAGGCTTAGGAATGCGATATCGAGAAAACAAACTCTCGATCGTAATTTGAATATATATTAACCCGATAGTAACTTGACGATCGAATGCGAGTCATTGGTGCAAACATAAGAGTTTGCTTGACTTCGAGAATCACAAACGGGCCGTTCTTTTCCCAATGTGTTAAATATGTAAAGATGTGAGTGGTTTCGTTCAGTGGTTGAAATGATTCTCGCAATGCCCGAAACACATATCGGCAAAAATCGAGAAAGTAAGAAAGTGTGTAAGCACCTGCACGATATGGTAGTAAGGACTTTCAGTGACTTTAGTTTTCATTAGTGTTAAGTGTTAAATTACTTTTTACTCCTTTAAATATCTAGCCATTCGAAGAATGTTTCCTGTACGGATGCAAGCAGCATGGTGATGCCTACCATGAATTACAGTTAGAGAAGCGAGGCGGAGAGGATTATTCATTCGATTTTCATTCGTTCGAGGATATTAATAACTATAGAAGGAGAGTATTGCGATGTCCACGGAAAATTCCACAAGAAATTCATGAGAACGACTTGTACGACTAGTGGACACCAGATCGCTTTTATCTTTGCAAAAAAAAATTGCTATGGAAACACTTCCATTTAAGCCCACACTACAGAGCTCATATTACACTTGAGAGTGCCGCGACTGCTGTACACATTTTCATCACTTTCAAGCACTTGAACTTGAATTTTTTGCTCTTTCAATCTCAGTTTGTATTCCTGTACCATCCTATATGCCTGACCTGACATTCACCTGGGCAATAAGAGACCGATGTCATAGAATTTTATTCGAATGGATTTCTATCTAAAAATCTGCAAAGAGATTAATTATTGAAATTATTGAAATCAAATGATGGACCCGAAGAGCCTGCAGGCAAATCAAGAACCTATATACAAGAACATATATATAAAGAGTTTGTCTTACTTGATGGCTAAACATAATTAAATTGCACGCAATTTGAATTGAAAAGTAAAAAAAGATAATCCTGGACTCGCGGGGACTATCTTTCGCTGTTTGTATGCGTATAAAAAGAAAGCGTAAAAAAATTCGCAATTTGCTTATATAATAAATTAAATAATTAATTGATTAATTAATTAAATTATAATAAATTAAATAATTAATTGATTCATTAATTAAATTATTATATATCACGAATAATTCTGATTAAATTGAATCAAATCAATCAGTCCTCGTATCGTCATGGATCCATACGTAATACATTTTTGTTTATTTACATACAAATTGTTTTGTTCTTACCTTTAAACGTTTATTCCTCACCGTAACACCATTTAATGACTTGATCGCATTTTGGGCATCTAATTCGGAAGCAAAATCAACAAAAGCATAACCAAAACTGTAGCCAGTCTGTGATAATTGATTGAATTTGCCATTGAATAGAGTTTTAAAGGAGAACATGAAAATGTGAATAAAATTTCATAATTATATAAAACGAATTGATTAAATATGTTGTTCTTATGTACACGACGGTTTTGGTTCCCCGTAAATGAAAACCGTGCAAGAAATTATCTACTTTTCAAATATTTATTTTCGTTTATAGTAAAAAAAAACTTAAATATAATAAAAAAAAAAAAATAAATATAATCAGTAAAACTTGAACTATTAGAGAAAAATGCCGTCAATAATTGCTTAAATTTATAAAAAAAAAAAAATATATATATATATATATATATATATATATATATATATCAATATGTATATATATATATATAACAACGTACCTTATAGTCTCTCATGATTCTGCAAGTGTTAATGGGGCCACACGTCCTAAATAATGCGTACAGTTCACGATCTGTCATATCTTGAGGCAGATAATTCACAATCAAATTGGTGCCGTTTACGCCACCGCTATCGCCGGCGTCGCCGCCACCACCACCGCCACCAGTACCCGTACCACAATTAAGAGAGTTTGTGCTAGCAGCGGGTGCCATATTGCACATGGAGCCCATAGCACTGCCACCACCTGAAAAATCATTATAACCACCACGACCACTGCCGCGTGGATTCATGGCTGAGGGTCCAGGATACGATGAGGTGAAATCTGTGTCCTGTGGTGAAAACGCATAACGTGACTGAAATTTCGAAATTCAAAGAATTTTGAACATTTTATTTGTCGATGGCGCTTTTTGGTTCGTTACACTTTTGGGAAAAATTTTTAACGCAACTATTCATTTGTGATTTTTGTTGTAAATCAGAATTTTTTTTTTTTCTTTTTTTTTTTTTGAAAACACGAAACAACGCTTTTTAAAGGGAACAATTGTGAGAAACAATTTTTTTTTTTTTTTCTTTTTTTTTGTAATGAAAGGAAAATTATTAAAATACGTAACAGAAGGGACGCACACACACATATATATATATATATAGTATAAGAGTTAGAAAAGGTCAAGTCATTCAATGTTTATGCAAAACAATATTTTAAAAAAGTTGTGATTTTTTTTATATTAAAATTTTTTGTTTTTTTTAATTATATGAAACGACAAGACGCACATACAGTATTGCATACAAAGAACGGGAAATATTTAAAAGGAAAATTGAAAATTGAGGTTTACAAGAATAGAACACATCATTATCAACATTAACAACAACAACAACAATAACAACAACAACAACAACAATGCAGTTCTTCATACAACGGCAATTTGACGACCGAAGGGATAAATAAACGAATAGTTGAAAAAAAAAAAAATAATAGAAAATTCGGTAAAAAAAAGAAAAAAACGAAAACTGAGCAGGTGTTCGAACTTGTGTATAACTAAATAATTGATTAAAAGAATTCGTTTGAAAAAAATTAGATTAAGAATCTTTTAATGCCTACATGCGAACCGTAGATATTATTATACACGTAAATAAACACTGACTCGATTAATGCAATGTTCTAAGACAATTTTTAATTATCTTCGTGCATATATCGCAAAATTTTTGCATTTCGCTTTTGTAGTGCACACGTAGCCCTATAGCCAAAAGGTATCCGTAGACAATATGAGCAATTTTTGATTGATAATCCGCGTTATAAGTTAGCTCTAGTCTTCCTTATCCCGATAATGATGTGCAGTTAATGCTGTTTAATCCCTTTACGCCCGGGAATGTGACAAGCATCATACGGACCCCCCTTTGATGCGTATAAAATATAGCGGTTTTCTCCCTTATGAATGGGATTGTAGTCGATCGAGTTCGATTAGGATGTTACGAAAGAGACATCGAGCCACCAGAAAAGCATCTTTTAAAGGAGAAACAAAAAATATCACCAATGCATTATTATTAGCGGCCTCAGATAAGGTTATTTGCCCCAATTCCATAGAATAATGTTGTTTTTTTAATTATCTCTATGCATTATTATTATCTTTCACATCTACATAGGTCGGCAGAAAGATAGGTGCGAGGTGTATTTTTCATGTCTATGCCGTAGATATTTTGAAATAGTAGTTTCTACAAACCTAACACAACTCCTCAACATTAATTTCCGTAATCCCACATGATCTAGTTCTTGTAGTGAAAAGTTAACGGATTCTACGTTGCTTTAGTAATTTCCTCAGCGTTCTCTTTTTGAAGTTGTTTTGCCCTCATTAAGTGGATTGTAAAGGTAAAACAACGTATTTGAGAAAGAAATGCCAATGAATTAAATTTGTAGCCTGATCGAGCACATCATTGTAGTGAAGAGAAAACAAACGGTTAGTTCATCAGCTGCAAAATAAGGGATAAAATGCAAATTTGTCGTCGTATCGCTAGGTCGGTCACATAACTTCCGTCACGATACACTGAGAGAAGCGGAGCAATTGGAACAACTTCTCCTGATGCCGATAATCGACATCACTTGCAGTCATCTAGAGCATCTTCCAATGGAATTAGGAATACTTTTATCGTCTCGAACAGTTCGCAGACGATTATGAGGTTCTAATCTATACCAAAATGAATAATTCGGGGAAGAGCAAACACCTTGCTTTTGCCATCAAGTCTCTCTCTCCCTCTCTCTCTCTCTCCCTCTCTCTCTCTCTCTCTCTCCCTCTCTCTTTTTCTCTTTCTCTCTTTCTCTCTCTTTCTCTCTCTTTCTCTCTCTCTCTCTCTCTCTCTCCCAAGTATGGTACAGTACCCTAGTAGAGGAGGCCTGCGATAAAATGTTTCATCCGTACCTATAAAAGTCGTAGTTGTCCTTGAAAGCGATAGTGTTTATACCGCCTGCTGCAAATGGGGAAGAATACCCAACACCAATATAAAACAACACACATTAATCTATCTGCCCACCGTGGGCTTTTCCTTGACCCTTTATTAGATTTCTTTAAGCACATCACTCAATAAGTTGCCGGGACCTGACACATTTATGACAACGTTCTTGACAAATTAATTTCTCGAATTTTGGATAGCATCAATCCTTCGAAAGATACGTTTTAAAATTTCATAATTTACTGACTATAAGTTTACAGGTTACAGTGGTTTTAGTGACGCTACTTTTATTAAAAAAATATTGACCTTAACGCCTTGTGGCGACTCTTGACTGCCGAAAAAATCAATTTGCCGGGCGATGTGTTAATTTTAAATAAAGTCATATGGACAGCGATAATTCTAAAGGCTTTGATCGCCCGAACTCGGCAGTTATTCCGAAAAGTAATAAAAAAACATGCATAAAATCGTTTTTGAATATTGAAAAGGGCAGTTGCACGAGATAGCGACGAGTCATATATCAATCAGATATCAATTCCATTATAACTTATAATGCTAGATATTATATGATGAAGGCGATCACCAAACTATAAAGATTCCCGCAAAATGTATTTTACTTATATATATATTTTTATTAAAAAAAATTTTATATATATATTTATGTATGTATTTTTAGTTATATGCAATTTTAAAAGGCAACACCGAAAGTTATGCAATAAAAGAATTATTAAAAATTGCACTTGAAATTATTCTCTAAGAAAAATTATTTCAATTTATATTCAATCGCATTCACTTTTGACTTTCATACATAATACAAATCTGTAGTAGTAGTAGTAGCAACAGCAAATAATAAAAAAATCTTTAATTCAACAAAATTATTATAAAAAGAAATCATTCATTTAGGCAAATTAAACCAGTAGACCAGTTTTATAATAGAAAAGCGAAAATGTGCGAAAATTTTAAAACTCGTTTTGATTGCTTAAGAATCATATGAAAATAGTGACCTGGCTTGACCTGACCTGACCTGACCTGACCACGACCGGTTGGTCGGCGTGGTCTGCTTTTGATTGTCACGTTAAAAATGCTTTTGATTTTTTTTGCATAAACAACAACTAAAGGCAAAATCAATAAATAATAATTACTATCTCCCCCCCACCCCCGCCACCATAAAAGGAAATAAATATTTAATATTTATTATGAAATGCCGTAAAAATAAAAAAAATAGAAAAACGAAAAAAGAAAAAAGTCGTGGAAATCAATTTCATTATATGCTAAAGCAAGCCAGCCCTAACATAGATTTATTTACTTTATTATTATTTTTTATTCGAATGTGTATTTTTTATGAATTCATCGGTACATTCATTCGTAACCTGTTTCCATATCAAAGATGAGTTTAAAAATTTAATGAGAACCCAAAAAAAAAAAAAAAAATTGAGGTCAAAATAGTGAAGAGAAGAGAGAGGGAGAAAGAGATAGATAGATAGATAGATAGACAGAGAGAGAGAAAGAGATAGATAGACAGATAGAGAGAGAGAGAGTGAGTGACTGAGTGAGAGAGAGAGAAAGAAAGAGAAAGAGAAAGAGAGAGAGAGAGAGCAGCAGCAGCAGCAGCAGGAGATGACAGAAAATGATAAAGCTTAAGAAGAAGAAAGTTTTCAATGATTTACTATAATTTAAAAGTAATCAAGAGAAGAAAAGAAAAGGTATAAAATCGAAGAGCAACACAACAACATCGAACAGATAGGGAATTTTCTTATGATTCCACTAATTGGCATTTAATTGTTTTAGAACGTGACTTATTTACCAGATATATGAGGTTTGCATGTCGCGTCTTGCGAAACTAAAAACAAAGTTAAGCAAATAATACTCAAAAGGTTCGTTGATAAATTTCCTTAAAATTATCGGTCTTTAAGCAGATCCAAGTAATATATCCTGCAGTAAGCAACAAATAGTTAAATAAAGCAACCAAAAAAACTATTCATTATAGAATGAAGCGTGGACACCTGTCAACTAAGTTGACAGCACAGCACTGTAGCAATATCTATAAAATACTTATTTTTATGGGAGATCCTCTTCTTCTTCTTTTTTTCATAACTTACTTTCGTGCTTCATGTGCACGACGCTAGCTTCAAAAAAAACTATCGTCATAGTAATCGTGACAATAAGCGAACGAGTAGAAAGCTTGTGAAACAATTCAAATCCACATAAATTGCTCACGAGGGAGATAAGAGCGAGAAGACAACTAAGCATTGCAGTTGTAGATGAGATTTGCGAGACAATTAGCCGAACCGCATGCATCTAAACATGGACCTTTGTACGATAACTTAACAACTGATGCCGAATACTCTAATACTACTCACCAAAGCCTGGACAGAACATAACTACCCTTCGGGACAATTCTTCTGACAATCAATTACGAGTCGTTTTTAAAGATTGAACATCTTTTCGATAAGTTCATAATCTCTTATACTTTACTAATATCAGTGTAAATGCTCGTATTTTCAAGGGTAGTCCGTCTCTCTCCCTCTTATGCCCCTTAATATAATACATGCGTTCTAGACGAAATTATCGCATACAGTCAAGTGAGCCTCTTACTCGAGCTCGAAGCCCTACATATGTTGCAATGATGAATGGAAAAATGAACTATTTAATGACTTCGATATCTAGAAGGCAGGCAAGAACTGTGTTACACATGCCATACGACCGACGAGACAATCAAATAATTACGGAAGAAGCACAGCTTGTAACATATTTGTAACAGTTTGTAAATTATTCGTAAATTATTTGAAATTTTTTGCAGTTTTATTTCATAATTATCTTTGGTCTTTTTTAAATTGATGATCAACAGAGAGA
>KK502419.1:808103-861311 GCA_000688735.1 Glossina austeni | reverse complement strand
CCCCCCCCCCCCCCCCCCCCCCCCCCGTCCGATTCTTCGATGCTGGATATATGAAAAAGAACTGCATCTACTAATAGGTTTGTCGTGTATTTTTACGTAACGAATATGTGAATGGAAGGCGAAGTAGATGCTTGATTGTGAGTTCAACTTAAGTATGAGGGAATTAGGATTGACGTAAAAGGTTTTTATAAAAGAAAAGAAAAAAATTACTATAGATACGACGAGCGCTTAAATAAATGAATCGTGGATTGGAGCTTGATACCTTAGCTCTATAAATGACATGCGGTGAAATAGTTCCTTCCTTCAGATAATCGAAAACATGAATCATTTAGAGAAAATATAAGTGATACTTAATACTAATTGACGTTTAAAGTTTTGTTAGAGAGCGCCCTCAGAGCTTTATAATGCAATCGTTTAACAAACCTGCTCTTTGGCTTAAGACCTGCAGATACAATTTGTTTAAGACAAATCTTGACTATAACACAAGCGACCCAACACACTTATGATTTTAAGTTTCTGATTAATATTCGATCTGAATTCGCAAGCGTTTGGTAATAAATCTGGAGGTAATTAAATAAGAAAATTAAGATTCTTCAGGCTTTGCAGTCATTGTAAAATTCTTTACGAATCGGAATCGGAAAAATTTAGATATAATATTAAGAGACTCTCAGCGAAAAATAAACAAAAAGAAAAAAAAAAAAGGATAAATGGAGAGGTAAAGAAAAGGAAAACTTTGGTTTAACTCTTCCGAACACATAAATATCGATATTGACTCAGGCTTCGCGTTTGAGAACGCATTAAGAGTAACTGCCTGTGCTGTAGGAAATTTATTTCATAAGAGAATAAGTCACACCGTAGCTTGGATTAAGTCCGTAAAGCCCAGAGGTATGTTATTTATTGAAAGTCTTCATCTGTTACATAAAGAACAGAACAACACAACACTCGTATCTTTGTCTCTTTTACATTTGTCTGTTGTTTTTTTCTTTTTTCTCGAGTTAACATAAATTTTCAAAAATCGTTCAAAAAAAAAATACTTTTCAACTATAAAACTTGACAAAATGTTTTTTTTTTCTTTTTTTTTTTTCTCCACACTCTCCTTCAACGGTAATATCATAAGGATGGCAATAATATGTGGTTCGGTTTAACAAGGTCTACAAATTAAATAGTTTGAACGAAAATTTCTAAAAAGCTTTACTTTTTTGGCAACGTTTAACAAACAACAAATTAAACTTTGATATACAGCAATAAACATTAAAATATAAAGACGCATAAATTTTCAACTGAATGTCCCTAAAAGCGTTTTTCTGCTTATACACACATATATTGCACACATATATATATATATATATATATATATCTTAAAAGCTATAGTTTAATATATATTACGTAACATTCTTTTTTATGGATGTTTAGTTTAAAAATAAAAAAAAAAATAAATAAATAAAAAACAAAAATTTCGGTGATAGACTGAAGACGCCAAAGAAAAGAAAATTAAAAAATAAAAAATTAAAATCTACTTTTTGGCAGTAATTCATAAAAAATTGTAGTGCATAATTTAAGGTTTATGAAAAGCGAAAAATAGGTCAAAGCCATTTCAAAATTTGTAAATTTAAAATAAAATAAAAGAAAAAAAAAAAAAAAAACATTTTAATCATTTATAATAAAAACAAAAAAAATCAATTCTTAGATATGATGATACTTGTACATATTACTCTGATGACTCTAACCCGCCATGATAATAAAAACAGAAACTTTATAATAAAATCATACAAATCTGAATTAATTTTTAATCAAATAAATAAAATTATTATTATTATTATTATTATTAGATGATATATAGATGAATAAATAATATAATCAATAAAAACTCTTCATAATATTAATATTAAGAGCTATAAGAGCTATACTGCACATAGCTCCAATTTATACTATAAATAAAGGACGTCCCCGCCTACTTGAAAAAAACAAGGTCAAGTTTCAGTTCAATCCATTTTCGAGTAAATTCATTAATCTCTTGATTCTAACGTTATATGTACGATAAGCAATATGTTAGTCCTAAACGATATTAGAAATATCGTATGTCATATATATATATGACATATATATATATATATATATAAATATTTAATTATATTTTTGAATCACTTGCATGCACACTTTAAAGGTAATTGGACTAAAAATCTTATCGAGGTACTTGGTTTGATGGAGGGAGATGTGTTTTTTTTTTTTTTTATCCCGCCTTCATAGTTGCATTTTGTTGCATTTTCGTAGAGAGAAAAGAAACACCTACGCTTTTTTTACGCCATATTTTAGGCGAAAGTGTCAGGTCGATGAACTAAAATACTAATAATTTTTCCAATGAGATTGTGAAACAAGCAAATGCTTGTGATGGAAACGCAAACAATCACAAAATTGACGCAATTGCATCGATCGTTAAGGGCAAACCGCAACCACAACATAAACGAAAATATATAACAGATTGGCTTCATCAAATCACAATACGCGATCTCATCTCCTATTTTAAAGCCTGCTTTGGAGTCGTTAATATCATTGAACATTGAGTGCGTTATTAACGTCATCAGGTAACACTCTCTATGAATTTCATTCGATGAATCAATCGATGAATTATTATCTGTCCAACCGAGCTTGCCTACGATATTCTCTGGCGATATCCTAAAAATGAGTTTTTTCGCTTGGCCAGAACAATACTTTAATTAATATCCCGTTTATCATTCTCTTCGAATAGGGATCAGGACTAATTTTTACATTTAATCAAATGTATCCATCCTTCCTTCCTCCCTCCTCTCGAACAGGGATCAAGACTAATTTTTACATTTAATAGAATGTATCCATCCTTCCTTCCTGCCTCCTCTCGAATAGGGATCAGGACTAATTTTTACATTTAATAGAATGTGTCCATCCTTCCTTCCTCCCTCCCTCCCTCCCTCCCTCCTCCCGAACAGGGATCAAAACTAATTTTTACATTTAATAGAATGTATCCATCCTTCCTTCCTCCCGCGCTCCTCTCGAATAGGGATCAAGACTAATTTTTACATTTAATAGAATGTATCCATCCTTCCTTCCTCCCTCCTGTCGAATAGGGATTAGGTTTAATTTTTACATTTAATAGAATGTATCCATCCTTCCTTCCTCCCTCCTGTCGAATAGGGATTAGGTTTAATTTTTACATTTAATAGAATGTATCCATCCTTCCTTCCTCCCTCCTGTCGAATAGGGATTAGGTTTAATTTTTACATTTAATAGAATGTATCCATCCTTCCTTCCTCCCTCCTCTCGAAAAGCTTACAATAATTCAATACAACAACAATGTTTGTAGCTTTGCAATCATATCAATTAAATGCGAGTCTTTCAGCCTATTAGATGTATGTGCAGATGTTGCGTATTATATAAAATCATTCAGCCTTCAGTTAGCGAACAACTTGAGTGACATAAGTGAGTTTATTGAGGCACAATGAGATAATCTAAAAATTATTTACAAAATCTAAGGTAACCGTAAGGTAAGCTAATCTCTCTCTTCGGACTAGGGCTTAGCGTAGAGAAGTATCAAATTCTAAAGATCACACTTCTTATCTGTGTAGGGACCTTGCTTTCTAAAGCACAAAAGTAAACCAAGTTCCACTGTTTAACAGCCTACATTATCGTTTTGATAGTAACGGCAGATTACCTACTACTTGGCCATAATATCAAAAAAAAAAAAAAAAAAACTTAATAAAATGATAGCTGAAATCTTTCCCAAACTCCTCATAACCGATTATATACTTCCTACTACTACTACTAGTACTACTTCGCCTACTATAACTTCTTTGCCTTTCTCTCTTCTTCTTTTGCATTTTGTATATGAAAGAAAAGAAAAAAAAAAAAAAAAATTTCAATCAACAATTGTTTAAATATTTCTTCATCAGAATTTTGCACTTTTTTCCATTTCCCTGCACATTCTAAAAAAAAAAAAGAAAAAAAAAAAGGAAAAAAAAAACAGGGAAAATTTACACAATGCTTCTGTTGTACAGTTATTTTTAAATTTTATTACATCTATGTATAACAACCATGCAATACATACAAAGATATACAATACGTATTGAACACATACAGGTGAATAGATAGATAGATAGATAATCTATTGTTATGTTATAGTTAAGCGGCAAGTACAGTACAGTGTGGAAGTAAAACACCAGTGGGCGGTATGTGTGTGTGCCTTTCATTTGCACTTTAAGGACATACACAGGTCGGTTCCTGTCTTGCTTGGGCTATCGAATTCAATTTTATACACATATACATGTATGTACATGCATGTGTGCACATGGGGAGAAGGCATGAAATTGCGTAGGTTTCAGTTTATTGTTTGTTGTTGGCGTTGATATTATTTTCTAAATTTATCTCAGATTCGCTCTATGCTCTGTTCGATTGTGTTGCTAATAGTTATTTTCACTATTTGTTGCACATTCCTATCTCTCTGCCTGTTACTGTTATTGGTGGTTCTTCGTGTTCTTGTTATTGTTGTTTTTATTATTACTATTATTGTTTTTGCTTTTGTAACAACAGTACACTATTAAGAAATTGTAGTTATTTGTGTTACGGCAAACCAAAGCACTTAAGTTTGTTTGTTTGTTTGTTTGTTTGTGTCTATATTGAAAATTTAATTCAAAAATTTTTCAAACATTACTTCAAGTGGTGTTTTTGCTTGTTTACGATTGTTACTGGGGTAAAGAGATAATTGCTCGCCTATGCAAATGATAAAATATATCTTTGAAATAAACTTTGTGGGCGTTATTGAGAATAAAAATTTGATAATAATTTACAATTAATTATGTAAAGTGCATGCGATCGATGACATCTTTGTCACTAATTATTAAATAAGTAAATAAATAAATAAAAAAAATTTTATAAAAAATTTTTGTAAAATTTACATTTACATAACACTAAGCACTGAGAAGACAAAAGGACTTTAGTTAAAACAACATTGGTTTAGTAGGTGAGATATGATCAAAAAATAACGAGAACTTTTGCTTTTCTTAATAATACGGTGAACAAGAAGAGTGAAAACAAAAAACGAGCACTTTTTCATTACTTTTAATAGAAAGTGAAACTAATATTTCGAATAATTCATTGCAGCTCAATTTCCTAATTAGGAGAGTGTGATGAATGTATGTAGTAAGTGATGCCTGACCGCAGAGATCACTTGTAAAATTTCATTACATTCGTTTGTTAACTACACACTTTGATAGTAAAGAACTTCAAATCGCCTCTTGATCGCGGAAGTAAGTGATTTTCGTTTTCTTATTTAAATTTAATTTCTTGAAGGATTTCAAAAATCGCAATAATTATAATGAAATGAGAAATCTGCTCCGTTAGATACAACGGTTTAAAAGCGAATGGGTGACCGTGCAATTGAAGCGTCAGTCATTCTATATCTACAATAATTGGACATCGTTCTGATCGCTTAACACCGGATACGATTCAAAAAGATCTTTGCTCTGACACTAGAGAACCCAGATTTGAAAGTGCATGAAGTTGTTTTGTATGGGTCTGCCTGGATGCAAGAAGCGAATGGGTGACCGTGCAATGGAAGCGTCAGTCATTCTATATCTACAATAAATGGACATCGTTCTGATTGCTTAACACCGGATATGACTGAAAAAGATCTTTGCTCTGACACTAGAGAACCCAGACTGGAAAGTGCATCAAGTAGTTTTGTATGGGTCTGCCTGGATGCAAAACGCTTTGCAAAGCTTAATTAAAATTAAAACACACCAGAGATATGACTAAAAAAGATCTTTGCTCTGACACTAGACAACCCAGACTTGAAAGTGCATCAAGTAGTTTTGTATGGGTCTGCCTGGATGCAAAAAGCGAATGGGTGACCGTGCAATCATCCTATATCTACAATAAATGGGCATCGTTCTGATCGCTTAACACCGGATATGGTTCAAAAAGATCTTTGTACTGACACTAGAGAACCCAAGGTTGAAAGTGCATCAAGTAATTTTCTATGGGTCTGCCTGGATGCAAAAAGCGAATGGGTGACCGTGCAATGGAAGCGTCAGTCATTCTATATCTACAATAAATGGCCATCGTTCTGATCGCTTAACACCGGATATAATTCAAAAAGATCTTTGCTCTGACACTAGAGGACCCAGACTGGAAAGTGCATCAAGTAGTTTTGTATGGATCTGTCGGGATGCAAAACACTTTGTAAAGCTTAATTAAAGTTAAAACACACCACAGATATGGCTGAAAAAGATCTTTGCTCTGACACCAGACAACCCAGACTTGAGAGTGCATCAAGTGATTTTGTGCGGGTCTGTCGGGATGCAAAAAGCTTTGTACACAAAGCACGGCTGCAATGTTCACTCGCAATCAATGAAAGACGAGTTCATATAAGATCGGCTGCAATCTTATACTCAGTACAAAAAAAATAAATAAAATAAATCTGCCTCAGCGATTGTTTTTTTTTTTTTTTTTTTTATATGGGAAAAGCAAAAAAGATGGCTTTCTGATAAGCGTTTGGCGTTGCGAATGAGAAACTCGATCGGGAAATTTGGATAACTATTTCGAACTGTCCGTCCCTCAGCATATGATATAGGCTTTGAAAGGCATAATAGAAAAAATTCGGAAAGTCATTGGACTTGCTCTCTAACCCCCCGCCCCTCTGCTCCGACTGGCATAGGTAATTATGAATGATTGAATGAATAAGATTCGATAGTCGATATGAATCGATTTATACCGTTATAATGTTTTATAAATAATTATATAATAATAATGGAAGGAAGGACGACTGTTGATCGGCATCATTTCTTTTCAAATAAAAATATGCTTCTTCGATAAGTGGTAAAAAAAAGCTAAGTTGTTGTTATTATTATTAAAGCAATGATTTCACTGCTTCCACCTACAACAACAACAACGACTAATACGTTGCGTTGCAAAATTTTTAAATTGAAAGAGAACTTTATCGAGAGCAATGTAAGCAGCAAAGTATTTTGTATTTAAATCAGGCTATAAACTAAACAAGTAACGTAAACAACAATTGCTGAGAAACACAACACACATCGCCCATTACTAACGCATCACCTGAATTTTTGTTATGCGTACACTATTGTGTGGCAAAGTAAGACAACAGCATTTCAACAAAGCAAAAAAACAAGCAAAAAAAAAGAAAAGCGGTAAAGAGAAACTTTTTCAAACAGTTTACTTAAGGTAAACCTGAGAAGAAAATCAAAAAAAATTTTAATGCAATCGAAAGAGAGCGAGAGAGAAAGAAAAATGGGAAAAATGTTTTCTTTAAAATTGTGTTAATATGCTGTAAAATTCCTCTAAAATACAGTGCAACAACACTAAAAAAAGGAAAAGCTATGCATATATGTATGTATATATAGTTAGGAAACATATACATATATATGTTTATATATATATACATATAGTATATTTACTTTTACTTTTACTTTTATGAAAAAGACAACGGCTTCCACCCACAAACGTTCTTAGTGTTTTTTTTTCTCTCTCTCTGTGTGTGTGTGTGTATGTGTGTGTGGGTGTGGGTGTGCATGTATGTGAATGTATTTGTGTGTGTGCATATATGTGAATGTATTTGTGTGTATGTGTGTATGTGTGTGTATGTGTGTGTATGTGTGTGCATGTATATATTTGTACTACATCGTACATGTGCAGGTTCGGCAACCAGCATTACAGTTTGCAAAATTATGTCAAGGCCTTGACACACTCACTGCTACTCGCATAATACAACATCGAGAAGAGAACAATTGCATAAAATGCACTTATAAGCATCACTACTTTGTATTACAAACATAGGTAGTAAGCAGCGTAAGCAAGCATTTGGAAGCGCAGATATACCAAATTAGAAAACGAGAGAGCATAAGAGCATGAATCTTATATAAATACACTTTTCCTTCTTCATATTTATTTGTTGGTGCAAAAAAAAAATAAAATAAATAAATAAAAATAAATAAATAAAAAAGAAAAAAAAAAAAATGTTTTCTTTTATTTTCTTGTCACAGACATACACTTGCCTGCGCTCATTAAGTAAGTTGTAAGTGAGCTGGAGGTGAAAGAGTGAACTCATTATAGGGCAACTAAACGGAAAAGCAATCAAAAGAACCGATTATGCGTAACATTCGTAGAGATCGCGGCCTACTATTATCAATAATATTGATTAACGAGGCCTTTTCAAGTTGCACTTGTTTGCTTGCTTGCTTTATCTCTTTCGCGACTAGAATACTTTTAACGATAAAACGTCAAAATTTAAATAGCATTAAAAAGAATTTAATGATCATTAGGCTACTGATGATAAATCCCAAGCATAAGATGATTCTCATGTTTGGCGAAAGTCTCTACCCATAGCAAATCGGTGACACTTTAACGATAATAATGGCTTCAGGAGAGGAGAAGAGTTAGAGAGAGCTGTGTCCCCTCTCTTCTTACACATCACAAAATGAAGGCAGATTTGCCTAAATTAACTTTAACTTCCCAACAGATAATCTGGAACACGTTTAGAGTATTAGAAGCAAACTGAAAAATCTGCCAAACATTTAGGGCTGGATTTTCTCCTGAAAATACAAATTGTCGTATAATTGATTCAAAGATCAGTTAAGGAAATTATCTTTAATGTCTCTCTACAAGAAGTCATTTTCGTCGACTCAGCTTGTTACGAAATGAACGCCGTAAGCGCCGAAGCTGGATGTTGTATGGACTTGGCGAAAATTTAGGATTGAAATTTCCATCAACAACACGTTGCCTCGCTCCCTGCCTAACGACACATATATGTGGTAACTATAGAAATCGGACATAGCGGCTGCTTCAGCATTAACCCTAACCTGCTGTTAAAATGCAAAAAGAAGTAAAATTTTGTTTTCACCCTTCTTCTTCTTCTTCTTTTGGTTGAAATATGTAAAAATTCGAGCCGAGCGTAAATAATGTTACGATAGTTATGCTAATGACGCTCACTTGCTCACTTATCGGGCTGGCGTCAATTTTCTAAGAGATTTTTTTCAAGAAACACTTTTTAAGAGGCAAAGATAAACTCACGCTGCGATGATAATAAATAATAAATCAAATTTATTGTTGTTTGCATTAAAACAAATTCAATTAAAGTCTTTTCGTATTTCGTAATTAGTTTAAATAAAGATTTGTATAAAAAAAAAAAAACTCTTATATGCTGCTGCTGCTGAGGCTGCTGCTCTCTCGTTTATTTTTGTCCCTCCATCATATAATTCACGTTAAACTATTTTCTCATAATTTTTATTATTCTTTCACGGCCATCATTTTTACACAGCTTTATCTACACTTTATTTCTCTGGACCAGTTTCAATTTAATTTAATAACTGAATTGTACGAGCACGTGGTATGTATGCTGGTTGATTGTTGCTGTTAAGTCTTCCTTTTTTGAAAAGCATTCCCATTAAATGAAGGCATAGGCATCTGAGCGTGAGTGAGTGTGTATAAGTGAGTGAGTGTGTGTGTGTGTGTGTGAGTATGTGTACGTGTTAAAATTTGTTAAACTCTTAACGTATCCTTCTAGTTTTTATTTTTTTTTCATTTCATTTTATTGCACAAAGTAAATATTTACTTGGGTATGAGTGCGTGTATGTATGAATGAATGTATGTATGTATGTATGTATGTATGTATGTATGCATGCGTGTATGTATGCATGTATGCATGCGTGTATGTATGCATGTATGCATGCATGTATGTATGCATGCATGTATGTGTATAAGTATGCATGTATGTATGTATGCATGTATGCATGTATGCATGTATGCATGTATGCATGTATGCATGTATGTATGCATGCATGTATGTATGCATGTATGCATGTATATATGCATGTATGTATGCATGTATGGATGCATGTATGTATGCATGTATGCATGCGTGTATGTATGCATGTATGTATATAAGTATGTATATAAGTATGTATATATGTACGCATGGATGTATGTGTATATGGATATGTGTTAGTATGTCTACACTACCGCACACATACAAACACTTATTTCCGTTTCCGTTAGTTTGGGTTGGCGTACTTCCGTTATGTTAGCTTGTAGTAGATTTTCTTTTTTTTTCGTTTTTTTTCTCTATTTGTAGTTGCTTTTCTTCCACCACCAACAATAACAGACGTAATCACGTACTAGCATATTTATACCTAAACCCCATCAATCTGGTAATATTTGTTTCTATTAATTAAATCATTAAGTTTGTAACACATATAACGCATATAGGTACGCATTAGAGCAAGAGAAACCAAATGTTACGATTATTCCAACAGCCCACTTTTCTATTCATTCTTCAGTTATTTCGCGTTTATCCGTCCCTACCTCTTCGCCCGCAAATACAGTTCATACAAAATTCATTCGTCAACTTATCTCTCTTACTAAAATTGTTATTTATTACAAAAAAAAAAAAAAAAAAAATTATTAAATTTTTAAAATTTCTAAATTATGTCAATTAATCAAGAGCTTGATTGATCAAAAAAAAAGAAACCAAATTACATCGAAAAGTCCTTCTATAGATAAAAAAAGCGCAGCAGGAGTACGCATGAAAAGCTAAAGAAAATCGTTCGTCGTCGCCAAACCGTAGTAGAGATTAGATTGAACCTCGAAAAAAAATGGAAACTTTTGTTATTTAATATTTTTTATATACCTTAGCGATCACGATGAACGCTTGAAATGCACCACAACGCGCATATATAGCTGTCTTACTGGCTGTTCTTTTCTTTCCTCTTTTCTTTCTCTTCGTTTTCATAATTTACTCATATTTTGAGTGGGAAAGATGGATGGAAAAGGAATGTTTTTTTTTTCTTTTTCTTATTCATAAATAAAATCTCCATATTGTCAAATATTTTTAAGGGCTTTTGACCAAAATTGACTGTTAAGTTTGAGAAGAGATTGGTAAAGAAAATGATAGCAACAAAAAAGCAGTTAACCAGAGAGTTAGTGTTTGCTGGGGTTTTACTTCGTTCCTTTAGAACGTTCTTGCACCAAAATTTGAATGTAATACAGAGAAAATATAGAAGTCATAGCAAGTGGTGTGTATGTGTGTGTATGTGTGTGTGTGTGTGTGTGTATGTGTTATGTGTTTGTGGTGTTTGCCTGTGTTTGCCTGTGTTTGCGTATATAGGGAACATCTGACTAAAGTGGCTTTTAAAAAACATTATTTTTTGTTATTGTTATTGTTGTTGTTGTTTTGTGATATTTAGAGATGTCATTCTTTTGCTTGAATTTTTATATCTTAATTTTTTTTTTATTTTTTAACTTAAAATTTATGCAAAACTATTCAGGTCAGTTAGTATACAAAATATTTACATATCTCAGTTATACACATCATATATTTCAGAAGAATACACATGAAAATATTTAAAAGAAAGAAAGAAAAGAAAAAAAAAAAAAGTCTCATTTATTTAAGAAAAACTTAAAAGTCCCTTAAAGTGGCAGATTTCTAAAATTACTGCTACTCTTTGATTTATTTCTCGCTGTGGCAACTTTGCAAACAAATTTTTATTTAAATTTTGCTTAACAAATATACTCAGAAGGGATTTTGCGTTAGTCAAGTTGCCGCTATTTTATCTAAGATTCTATAGGGCCATCGAACAAAGTGATCCAAAGCTTCAACCAATGACTTTTATGACCTTTGAAAAAAATAATCTTTTTTCGGCCGGCAATGCCCGTTTAACTTATGAGAAATGCTATCAGAAATAAGAGAAGACACATCTCCAAATGATTTCATTTCATTAGACGTGGCAACGAACGACTACATTTCGTCTAATTTAAAACGACGATTTGACGAGCCTCTATCTCTCTATCTCTCTCTATCTCTCTCTCTATCTCTCTCTATCTATCTCTCTCTCTATCTATCTCTCTCTCTCTCTATCTCTCTCTATCTATCTATCTATCTCTCTATCTATCTATCTATCTCTCTCTATCTATCTATCTATCTATCTATCTCTATCTCTCTCTCTCTCTCTATCTCTATCTCTCCCTATCTATCTATCTCTCTCTCTCTCTCCCTGCCAAAATCCATTTCTTGAAATAGATGCAGTCTTCGATATAACTGGGAATGGATGAACAATTTGGTTTAAAGCTTTTAAACGGTCATATTTCGATGACCTTGGGTTCGCTATGGTAAAAGTAAATCAAGTGTTTTTCAAAATAATTATTAGGTCGAGTCATAAGTAAATTCCGATGCAGTTACAACAAAAATCTATTGTTCGTATGACACCCACTACAGATTAGCGATTTGTTTGCACTCTGTAGATGAGGATTCATTTACGTCTTCTGCCAACTCTTTTATGTGGTGCATTACACATTCAACTGTCTTTCTTAATCCCTGAAATGACGACTCGAAAGGTGCATAATCGACATGTAATGCTTTGGGTATTTAAACAAGTTAATAGCGGTAAGGCGACAGCTGAGAGAATATGCAGCGTATACGATGAAGTTCCGATAACTGATCGGGCAGTAAAACTAAAAAGACGGGACGTCCTTCCGACTTTGACGACAACCATTTAAAAGACAATATTGGAGCAAAATTCCCACCAATCAACAAGAGGCATAGCAAAAGGGTTGAATACCTCGCAACCAACGCAAAACAAAATATGAAAGTTACTTATAGCTCGACCTAATAAAAAACGATTTTATTTTCAATTTTTCCCGGATTCATATCAACCCATGGAAGGAACGTACAAATTGACCAAAAAAAAAAAAACCCCCAACCCAACCGTCGCTATGTCCCGCCTTTCGTCAGCACGCCGAAATTGAGTACCACTGAAGTTGGAAACTTATTATGGATGCTAAGTTATCAGCCTGCGTCGGATCGATTAACATAGACCGACGCTAGACCGACTAAAGCCATGCCTACGTAATGTTTTATTTATTTTTCTTTCAATTCAAAGGGAAATACTTTAATTAGAGATCTGCTTTTTCCCGCCCCCCGTCTCATCAAAAGCACACTGCACTCAAGAGGCTACTATAAGAGTTTTCCCCCTAAACCGTGAGTATAAAGAAAAATCTTACAGGCCATCATAAAATGCATTTTTCAGAAGCCTGCAGCGCTTTTTTCCTGGAGCAAAAAAATTATTTCATAATCTCGCCTTCAGTTTCATAGATCTGCCTACACACACAATACAAAAAGAGTTTAAGCTCTGCTGACCCCAAGTTCGTTCAATCTGAGAAGTACGTATATAGTAAGCTTCTTGTACACCATTTTACTTATCGATAAAAATAATAAAATAATTAAAATTTTTTTAATCGAATGCTAATCGAATGTCGAATCGAGCGACGAATGTTAAATGCATAGAAATAATGGAAAATTTTGATATAACTCTTGATAAATATCGATCTTCGGAATACTTTCTTCTTCTTTGTCAAAAATTGTTTTAACGAGAAAAATCGAATTTGTAAAACAAAATTTGCGTTGTTGTTGTAGGTAAATTAAAATTAAACCCCAAAACTAAATTGATAGAATAATCTGCCAATAACTGCCCCTTGTGTTCTACAGTCAGTTGCAAAACTTCCACAAAACATGAGAAGAACACAGACCCTTAGGATACTCACACACAAGTTAAGAAGTTAAGAAACTTATATCTGCGATCTTGATCGAGGAGAGATGGGGTTCTGAAAGACGAATCGCAATTTAATTTTTATTTCTATTGCGCTATGGAGAGGAGAGGAGGTATACCGCCAGTGACAAGCAAGCAAAAATTTGCTAATTACTTTCAAATTTTATTCTTCCAAAACTTTATACAGTATAACGTGAAAGGCAATTAGTGACGCACACACACACACACACACACACAATTTTTCTGAAATATATATATATATATATATATATATATGTGTATGTATGAGTGTTTGCGGATGTTGATGTTGATAAAATCATGACATTATTACTTTTTGTTCTACTCTTTGTGTTGCTTTTCCTTTTGTCCATTTCTCCCATTAGACAAGATAATGAAGTGATTGAGGTCAGGAGCAGAGTTCCGAGTAAAAATAAACAAAACAAAAATGTTGACGCCAAAAAAATACAATAACGATGATGAAATATAATCGAGAATTTAGAACTTTAGCACACCGCTCTAATAAATCAAAATCTTTATGAAGGAATTTATTCGTCCCAAAAAAAAAAAAACTCATGCGCATTGCGTGCCCGGTCGTCCCTAAAGCAATACTTTTCACAGCTAGCTTTTGTTTATACAATTTTGTGACTTTAAAAAAAAATCTTACATTTCTTCTTCTTCTTCTTCTTCGAAAGTTACGTACAACTTTAATTTAATGTAAAAAGTTTACCACAAAAAAAAAAAAAAAAAAAAAAAAAAAAAAATGATTTACTTTATAATACAAATTTTCTTTGCATTTTTATTTATTCATAACAACGACCTCTCGCCGGCTATGTAATTCGAAATTTGCAAAGTTGTAAAAAAAATCACTCCCTCCCCCCACTTCCCACCCTCTCTTATTGCATCAAGCATATATATATATATGCGTTTAACATTCGTGTACACGTCATGTACTTTATGAAATTGTTGAATATATCATAAGAAGGCACAGAATGTGCCTGAACTGACTGTATGTTTCGCATTTAAAAAAAGCCATTTTTACCAATTTTTAACTAGTTAAACAATTATTATTATTATTGTTGTTGTTGTTGTTGTGTTAATATTGTTTAGTTGTTGGTTACACGCAAGCGAAACTCTAACATTTTCCAAATGCATTTTATATTTATATTTTATAAATTGTCTTTAAATTGTAAAGCACCCTCAAATTATGCTTCAACCATTCGCCATTTT
Organism: Glossina austeni; assembly: GCA_000688735.1. NCBI lineage: Eukaryota > Metazoa > Arthropoda > Insecta > Diptera > Glossinidae > Glossina > Glossina austeni. The sequence goes on along the minus strand of KK502419.1, from coordinate 846,498 downwards.
TCTTTAATGCGCCTAAAAGTCTACTAAAAATTTTCATGCAATTTTGTTTATCGACTTGGCAAACATTATAAACCATTTTAAAAAAATGTTGTACAATTAAAAAATTTCATATATATATATATATATATATATATGTATATATATATGTATATATATATGTATATATATATATGTATAGCGTGTTGAAATTAATTTGTTATAGAACATGCAATCCAGCCCAGCGAGCCCAGCTATTATATTGTTGATGTTGTCGTTCTTTTTTGCGGTATTTCGTGTGTCATCTTTTCAAAATAATAAAAATTTTACTTAGTTTAAAAAGAAAAAAACATAAAAAAAAGAAAACAGAAAACAGAAAAAGAGGAAAAGAAATTGAGCATAATTTTGGTATTGTGAGGATTGATGGATTATGAAATTGCTTTGGACAATACTTTGAAAAATGCAGACATTTATAACAAGCAACATATTTACCTTTCAAAAAGTGTAACATATTTCGTCATTGTTTACTTTTTAGTTTAGTTTAGTTTACTTACACTACACTACACTAACACAATATATTCATTAGCCCTGTAAGCGTTAATTGCGCCACAAGTTAGTGTATTAAACCCTAAATTATATCAAGTAATTTTAATGGCGGGGGGACGAGGGGGGTCAGAGTTCTTTAAACCTTGAGGTCACATTTTTTTTTTTTTTCTATATTTTTATTTTTCGATATCCTAAACTATTTAATTGTGGAGTAGAAGAACGAACATGCATGCGAAACACATATATATGTAGATTGTGCATACTTTTAACTAAAATTCTAAATCAGTTGCGGCGTGCATTAGTACAGCTCTACAGCAGCTACTAAATGCAACGATCAAGTCTGTAGGTGCGATTGAAAGCAGTACCAGGGATAGGCGGTTCTAAGACAGTGATAGTATGGTTAGAAGTCGTCGCGGTAGTGTACGCGGTATCATGCGGTATAAAGATAATTGCAAAACAAGTGGGCACAAAAGTTGAGAAAGACATATGATCCTGTTAACGAACTTAATTGGTGGACAAGTCCCCTTTAACTTTGAAGAACACTTAAAGGTAGCTACACCCCTAAGCACTACGCAGCCCATATTACGCCGACACTCAAAGGTATCGAGAGTTTTGGATGCACTTTTGTCGCCCATGAGCATCTGAGGCCTTCGCGGCCGTTTGGGGGCACCATATAGGTCGCATAGGCGGCATAAATGATACGGACATCGGTTGTAATGAACCGCTTTAGAAAACCTACTGTCTTGACTGCATGTTTCGACTCCTTGAACCCATGTTCTGTCCAACGAATAGCGTTTTGTAATCTCTTGTCACCGATTCTTCTACAATGACACCACTAAAGGAGAGGGACAATGCCTGCATTAAGCGTGCTTTTCATCATACATTGCTTACGCTGTATGTGGTTGCTGCAGAGACTCTTCTTCTATCGCCAGCAAACGAGCAAATCGGCTTTTCTGCTACGCACAAGAGCGAGTTTATTAATAAACACCAGGAAGACGGACGGAAAAAAAAAGAACATGTTGGTTGTGGCATTTCCATGCTAATCTCTTTTTTGAGTGCAAAATGCTCTATGAATTGTTGTTAATCCTTCCGGTAGGCGCCAGCAGCATCGTCAACTGCGTCAGCAGATAAGGCATCATGAATATGCGATCGATTTTACCATTTTTAGAATTTAGTTTTCATAGAAAATCGGTAAGTTTTCGGGCGAACTCATTTTATCAGATGTGGAAATTTCGATACACATACACACGAAAGGACCTTCAAACCTTTTTTGCTTTTCCACTTAGTTTAATTTTTTTGAGATGTCAATCACACATGTACACCTTATCCTATCAAAAGGGATCATTTTAACTGGGTTTTCTGTCATTGTTGCGAAAATTAACTCCTAGTAACGATACCATGTCATAAGGCGAATGTTGCCAAGGCGACGAAAACTTGAAGGGGGGGCAAAAAAGAAAAAAACATAAATAGAGAAGTTAAACCTCTTAAGAAAAAATGCCATCGCCACAGAGGTTGACGGAGAATCACGGATTACATCATACAGAGCAACTTGTAGTGACTTGTGTTATATGTAAGCGATAGTAACGAAATTTGTCCCGAAAATGCAAAGTTTTTCTATTTTTAGCAACTCTTAGCCGCCGTCCTATGTTCGAAGTCATTGTATGTCGTACACACAATCCTATTGTGAAGAATTTTCTTTTTCCCGAAGCCAAAGGACACGGTCTTCCAAGAACGGATAAAATTAATAATCACGCAATTGCAGGTCGAGCGCTTAAGCAAGTCCAAGATGCTTTCTATCAATGCTCTCGAAACTAGATTGAATTACGTCGTCGTAGATTATTTTTACTTTCCAAGTAATGGATTAAATTGTTAGATATCTTTGATAAGTTCATTGAAAATCTCATCTACATTAAGAAAGGATTGCTTTGTTTTTTCTTTCTTGGTCGAAAACGGAACATTTTCGCATTTCGCAATTACTGGCCAATTGCACAAAAATCATTAGGTATAGGCGCTTAAAGTAAGTGATATAAATATATATATATATATATATGTGTGCGTGTGTGTGTGTGTATATTTAAATTCAAATTTTTTTTAATACTTTTCAAGAATAATTTCTAGGCTTTGCTTTAATAACAATTTGTCAAAACTACGTTCCCGTTTAGGTTGTTACAGTAATTTCAGCCCCCCCATCCCCCACCTCATCATCTTCATTATAAACACTTAATGACAACATCGTATAGAATATTGTTACGAAAAACATTTTTGCAAAATTCCACACCGTAATATCTTGTCTATTGTGAATGTAGTTTGACTGTTGTGTTGCTTGATTCTTTATCTTGAACTTAATGCAATTTGTCGTCCATAAGGCATAATGCATCCCCTCGCCCACCTTATAGGGGACTTTTTCAGATGAATCAATTGGAACAATGCATTAACAATAATTGCATATTTTATTTAAGGACCTCTCCCGCTTCAACATAACTTTACTAGTAGTAGTAGTAGTAGGGGGATGTGGAAAAATTTTCTCTTTCCCTTTTAATTACTTTACTATTCATAATAATAAATTTATGCGCAATAATTTATTTATTTTATAAATCGTTAAACCCTTTCCCCTTCTTCTCTTTGAGATATTGAAAGGAGGAGGAAAACAACAACAACAAGTTATCAAAAATATTAAAAATATTCAGCAGACAATCTCACACACATAGCCAGTTATTTTGCTTAACCACAAATTATATTAAATTACTTACGCACACTTGCCCTTAGAACAAAAAGCTTTTTTTTCATGTATATGCGAGAAACGGAATCTATTAAGCAATCAATGCGGCTGGGCGAGGGAAAGACTATATATATCTCAGGAGTGTTCTACGCGTTTATGAAATATGAAAGTTTACAACTATTGATGAAGAAGAGGAAGAAATAAGACGCCAAATACATTTAAACAACTTACGCAAGCATACACATACTCATACGCATATACATATATACATATATACATACATATATACATATATATATATATATACATATATATATACATATATATATATATATATATATATATATATATATATATAAATACATATACGCATACATACATACATACATACATGCATATACACAATCCTCAGTATCAATTTTCGCTACCTAATTTTTATTGTGCTCGCATAGTGTACTTCTATTATTTAGCCTATTTTTTTATTTATTTTTTTTTTTTTTTTTATTATTATTATTATTATTATTATTCTATAGTTTAAAAAGGTTGTTTTGTTGGTATATGTATATATATATGCCTTTGTTTTGTTTTTTTTCCGAGATTTTTTATAATATTTGGTATTTTTATATTTTCCTTTTCCTTCTCCTCCACCTCCTGCTCCTCCTCCTCAATCTGTTCGCATCGCTTTTCTCTTTGCGAACGTTCAATACCTTATATTCTATGGTCTATTCGCTCCTTTTATTTTAATAAAATTCATAGCAATCAATTGCCTGGGCGCCATATTTACACAACAGCATAACACTAAATAACAGCCCCACACAATTTAATCTCACGCTATATATGCATATGCATATGCATATATATATGTATATATATATATATATATATATATATATATATGTATGTATGTATATAGGAATGGACATAAAGCGGGAAGAGATAGAGAAAATATACAATAAATGTGTGTGCGTGCATTTACGTTTGCTATTACGTACACGCGCACAGTTATTAGCGTCATTTGTCTGAGCAGAGAGTTGCCGCCTCCACCATCGCCTTTATAATAATAAAGTTAAAAATTTCATGATTTTTTTACATGTGTTATTGTTGTGTTACACCATTACATATACAGTTCGACCTGGATTGGAGGTTGGTTCAGTGATTTTAAAAATCACTAAAAATCTTCAGCCATTCTTGTTAAGCTATAAATCAGTGAAGAGAAGAATGAAAACTTGTCATTCATTCATGCAGAATTCCGTTATAATAGATGATAACCTCATGTATAAAGATTTATAAGATTATAAAGAAGGAAAACTTATTGGATATTTCCCCCAGTACCGTTACTTTACTCTTTTATAAACCATAACCACCATCTTTAGCTTTAGCTTTAGCTTTACCATCATCATCATCATCATCGTCATCATAATATAGTAAGTATATCGTCGTCTATTTTACTTTCGTTTTTTTTTTTTTTCTCTTTTTTTTTTTTTCTGTTCCTTTTTATATTGACAGACAAGAATAGTTAGTGCAAAAGACATTCTATATCTATTTACCGGGCATACACAGATAAATGTTGTGTTTTCTTGTCAAGAACTTAACAACACTAGCTTTGATTACATACGATACGATGCAAACGATACTCGTGGTAGTGGTTTCATTGTTGTTCTTGTTGTCATTTTGCAAATATAATGCAAGAGATAGCCCTTTTCTTACATTTTAAAATCCATTACTTACGTATGTCCATCTGTCTGTCTGTCTGTCCGTCCGTCCGTCCATGCTTCCAATACTATTCATTTCATTTATTCATATGGAATGCTTGAAATACGTTGTTTCGTATAGAAAATAAATTTCAGTTTCTTGTTCGCCGTTATCATCAGATAATTTATAAACCTTTTACTTATTATTTACCCGGTATTCGATGAGCTCGCATTTCATGATAGAAACATGAATTAAATGAAATATTTCATTAAAAAAAACAACAAGACACAATAATACAAAATGAAAATTGTGTCGGGATTCTCTCTCTGCGTGCGAGAGTAAAGCTTTCAAGTGAAATGCTTTGAAAATTTGCATTCATAAGAACTGAGCCAGAAATGGTTTTACTTATTATTTCCTCTCAAAGAGATGACAAGATCGACTGCCCTTAAGAGAGTGCGCAACAATTGTAGGCGATAAAATACTATACAGAGTCGAGGATAGCCTGTACAAGATAGAGGACCACGGAGGATACAACATCCGACTGTAAGGGATAGAGAATAAATTATGACGACACACATATACACTATCCTCCGTTACATTTTGAACTAAAAGCAAAGGAAGAAAACGATCACCAAACATATGTATATATGTATATATATATATATTGAATTGTATTATATTCACAATTAATTAACGGAGCGACTGTTATGACGAAGATCAAAAGGGTGTGAAAAAATAAATCAAATACACACCTTTTGCTAGCATACGCACATAACAGGACGAAAGAATCGATCATCTCTTACATGCTTACATTTCATACACATACTTATTGGAATGGATCAAATGGATCAAACGCATCGGGTGCACTAGAAATTTTCAGAATCTGTATTTTCTACTTGTTTAACTTCAATGGCAAAGAAAAACAATAATCGCCTTTGGTCAAGGCATCGGCCTTAGCACGCCTCACTAACTGGTGTACTAGTGCTACGTTTACAAGGTGGCGAAAGAATCGATACACTCGGTATATATCGAATAACGTAAAAATTTTAAATCATATTTTCATACGGTTAGTAGATAATTTATGTATTTCGCCACACATGCATGTATAGCATAGCAGTAGTTGGCGTATGTCTGGTCCCTTTTCCGCTCATTTTCAAATTTTATAAATGAAAAAAAAAAATCAAGAGCTAACTTACGAGACCTTCGCTGAGAGACAAAAGTATGATATCGGTTTTGTTATATATCCGTGACCTGGGTCTAGACAACAAAACAAGAATGACGACGAGAAATAATTTTACGAAAATATTTCGAATTCATATAAAAAGTTGCTTGGGTTCTTATTTTTCTTCTTAATACGACCAATCACTCAGCGAATTTTGTCTACGACGTGTCATGTAACACGATGACTGTCAGCAAGAATATGAAGATGGTGGCCGTAGCCTAGTCGATGCGAATACACCGATAAGTGTTATGCCTTCACCGACTGATAATACAATCAAGAAATAAAAGGACCCTACCTTGAACTTGAAACTTGGACCTGTGAAAATTTCGTAATCGTTAGCTAATCGACTACTTTACCGTTGAGTGGTTCGTAACCGCATAATTAAAACAATTGTTAATTGAAAAACAAACCACAATCAACTGATTGATCAATTGCTAGGCGTTCGAAATGGAGTGAAGCTGAAAAGCTAATCGTAAATTGAATACAAAAGTTTACATCATTCTACGTCATTAGGTTAAATTAGATCTACGTCTAGGTTCGATCAATGGAGCTTAATTAAGCCATAATATGTTGGCTGTTCAACGCAACATCAGTTTGCTTTGATGTAAGTACGGTATGGTAGTACGGAAGATGATCAAAAAATCATTAATATAGTGCTGTGCTGTGCTGTGCTGTGCTGTGCTGTGCTGGCTGGGCGCAGCTTTTGCATATTTTCAATTAAAAAAAAAAAAAAAAAAAAACTTCACTGATTTATTTTATTACAATTTAAAAATCATTCTTTCCGATTCCATGCACCACCACTTATGCAAGTGCTTTCAGAAATTGTAAAAATTGCATTTTATGTCATTAAAGAAATAAAGATCGAAAGACAGCAATATACCGCAAATAATATAAAAATGGGGAAAAAACGTTAATCCCGGTAAAAAAATGTGTTTAGCAAAAATTAATATAAAAAAAAAAATCATTCTTCATATGCAAGAAATTCGATTAAGGCTTCAAATTTGTTTCTCTAATGAAAAAATTATTTTATTTCAAATTTAAAAAACGAAACAACATTTAAAGCATTTTTCATAATATTTTTGGAAAATTCTGCCATTAAGATGGACTTTTTTGTTGATCTGCTGCACCAATGCGCACTCTCGAGAAGACTATAGTGTTAGCTTTATTTAAATTTATGAGACTAAATATATTTTCTGCTATTAAATAAGTTATGACTGCTTATAAGTAAAAAAAAAAATAAATAAATAAATAAAATAAATAAATAAATAAAAGAAATTTCAATTTTAATGTTTGCAGAGTTATATGCAAGGAAAGATAAATTTGCGATCGATTTAAATTGGCGTCACATAACTCGTTTTTTGTAGAAAAATTCATTCTTCCAAGGAGAGCACGATCCGGTCGTATTTAAAATAAGTGAGCAAAATGCGTTTGTGAATTCATGTCGACTCGAGCACGAATGTTTTGAGAAAAACAAAAACCGATTAAAGTTTAAAGCAGCAAAGACTCCCCCCCCCCTCTCCTCAGCTAAAGTTTAACCCCTCTTGAACAGAAACTATAGGAAAATAATCTTGATATGTTATGCACTCTTAGATGAAGAGAATACAAAAAGAATGAATTTTTTTTAAAGTTTCAAAATTGACGTAAGCCCTCAAATATTGTCAGCCATTAACTTGATATTTAGTAAAATTGTGGCACATCGATAAGTATATGTTGCGGTATTTCGAGACCTCAATCATTAGAGATAATTATTACTTTTAAATATTCGCTCCTCAGCATTTAAGTTTTTCTAATCATTTTTAGGGAACAACACAACACAACACAACACAACATACAATAAGAACATCGTTATCAAAAAAATTAATTAAACATTTTAAGTTACTCTTCTGAAGAGTAAGCAATAATTTTGCGAAAATTTATGATATCTAAAGGTATGCTATTAAAAACATTTATAAATTTGTAGTCTATATAACGCCTAAAACTAGGCAACTACTACACAATTAATAGTTCTTGTATATATTCATTTTCTCATAGAATGAATCGCTAGCAGTGGCCAGCCAGCCAGCCAGCCAGCCACCACTTCTCTATTAGTAGTCAACTCGAACTCAACCAACTAAACACTCAAGCGATAATGTCCACCCATTCGAAAAGTTGTAGAGTACGTATCTAGGAATCGTTGCTTACGTTATGGTCGGGACTGTGCCGCTAACAAAAATTGTTAATATTACCATTAACTTGAATTGTAATTGCATTCCAAACACATGCATATTCTGGGTTTCAATTTGCATAGTGGCTGGTGGTGGTGGTAGTGTGTAAGGAGGAATTAGTTAGTAGTTTGAAATGGAATGAAAAAGGGAAAGAAAAAAAAAAAAAAAAACATACTGTAATGATGGCGCTTAACACAAGAAGGTGTAATAAAATTAGTTAAGAGTGCGTTTTTCCTACTATTACTCATTTCCGCTTCTAAGTGCATTTAAGTGATTGTTGTAGAATAAAAGGACTCTTTTTTTTTCTTTTCTTTGCCTTCTTTCTTTCATTCTTTTTTCTATTTGCTTGCTTTTTAAGCTATAAGAAAATGAAAAGCAAATATTCTGGCAAAGTATGAAAAAAAAAGGACACAAAAAAAAAAAAAATAAAAAAAAAGAAGAGAAAACTGATATCTATTCACTTGGCGCTTGGCACTCGGTAAAGTATTGGTAAATATTTGTAATGCAATTTAAATTTTGGTTTGATTGCCTGCCCATGGTGATGGCATGTACTACCATATGTTACCATGACTAACGATAAAGATTTATATTTAACAGAGATTTTTCAAAACACTACCTCTACTACTCTACTATTGTTTGGCTAATAAAAAAAAAAATAAATAAATAAATTAAAAAAAAAAAAAATAATGCTTTCTTCGAGTACTTTTGATGTTTAGAATCTTAAAAAAAAAAAAAAAAAAAAAGAAAAAAATCTTCGAATCTTTTTAGCGGACAAGACCCATTTAACTCCCGCGCCCCTTCAAAAACTACGTCGCAAGCATTTTCTAAAGAATTTATTTGGCGACCGTCCTTTACGAGAACTCTGGAAGCACTTGAATAATAACGAGCTAACATCTTTTATTCTCCTCCTTCCTTTCCTTTTTATTTAACACCTTCTTTTTCATTTGCCATCTTCCGGCATAATTTCATACATATATATATATATATATATATATATAAAGCTTGTTTGTAGACATTTTTGTGTTGTATCTGAACAAACCTTTCATGTGTTTTTGATATGAAGCTGACATAATTTCTTAGCAAGAAGAAGAAATTTTTTTTTTTTTTTTTTTTATTCATACATTCATTCATCCATTGAATGCTACACAATATGCAACTGAGTAGTTTTAAAATTTCTAAAATAAGTTTAGCAAAACCTTTTTGAGATAAGGCGAAGTAAGAAAAGATTAAATTGTTTTGTAGTTACTTTTCAACGACGTAACAAGTAAAGTGTATACACCCCCAGCTTAACGAGATTGTTGTCCCCTACAGCTTGTAACTAATTGTTTCTTAAAAATCGTGTCAGTAGTTTTTAATATACGCCCAAAGGGACGGATATTACATAAGACTAATCGATTGTCACGGTTCATAGGGCTATATAAGAAAATCATCGCTTATATGAGTTATGGTCAAAACGCGTTCTTATTTTTGTTGTTGTTAAATCAAAATCAAAATTATATTCAATGTTTCCGGGAGGGTTCGGTGATGTTCCTCATCTTCGCGGAAAATTTCAATATTTATTTAGACACTGTCTACGAGGTAGCTGATCGCTTGATTGTACTTCATTCTTAAGACAGGGAACTTGGGGGGGACGGGACAGGTAGGGCGGGACAGGTGGAGGTGGGGGGAGGGGGCGGGTGTACCTATGTCACAAAGCAATATATTATGTAAATCAGACGACTTCAAAGTATCCTGTTAAGTCTCCGGATGTGTATTCGGGGACGATCGGAAATACTTGTCGAGTGAACTTTTTTAAATGCCTTTGAAAAGTTAGCTAAATCTCCATAACTTGGAAATTAAAATACTTTTCTCATATTATGAAACCAAAGCGGTAGCCATCCATTAAGCAAACATATGCGATTATGTTAAGAAATAATTACGACTTAATTTGCTAGATCAACGATCTAGATCTTAAACACGAAGTATTACCTCAGCTTTGAACTTTAGTTAACCAGAACAAGGCAATATATTCGGCGATTAACATTAGTGGGTAGAGATTTTAGCAGGCCATGGCCCATCATTAAATACCCTATGGTACCATACATATATTCATACAACAATTTTTCAAAGTAAGATCTTATATAGGCAATGGTCGAAAAAATGATCCGATCCGAAACATTTTCTATAGCTTTAGTCTTTGGACCAACATATGTCAGTGTACGAAATTTCATCAAAAATATATCAAAACTAGGGGGCAACAGAAAAAACCAAGACGGACAGACAAGCTTAGATCGATTCAGAAAGTGAATAGATGGGATCAGTCTCAAATATTTTTGAGTGCTGAATACCTCAATGCATAAGTAATTATATCCCGGTACCAACAAGTGATTTGGAGTATAAAAAAATAGCCCATCTCTTCAATGAACAGTTATGGGAGGGGTTGGTAATTGTTTTCTTGATAAGGTATTTTTTCAGCGTGGCTTGAGTTGCTCGCTCCTGTTTGAAATAAGATGACACCGCAAAAATCTCAAACTGAATTAAATCCCTTCTGGCGATTTCATCAAAACGAAATCTAATGTCACTTCTTCTAGAATACCTTTAAAACATATCTGCTGATCTGCTGATGAGGTTAAATCTCGCAATTTGAAAAAAACTTCGTCGATTTTGTTAAATTCTTGTCGAAAAGGCTTTCGAACAGCACTTTCTTTTCGAAACAATGCAGGACGCATGGAAGGACGCGTGGAAGAGGCAGGATCCCATTGCTTCGCCTTATTTAATAAGATTTTCAATTTTATGTGTATATATGTCGATTTTTGACAACTGCAAACACATACATATACGCAGAATACTTCGTAACCATTAGATTGCTTACAACTGTACTGAGATGTATGGGTAATGAATGTAGAAGAATACAATGAAGGATTGCCATCATCGAATACATAATTGCGAGGAGCTGCGAGATAAAAACACACTTTGCACTGAGGGAAAAATTTATTTAAATAACTAGTCTCTTGTTTCAGTTAGGCGCGGCACTTCGAGAGCTATTTAAATTGTCTGATAAGAATACTTATAGGCACTAAAACTTCTTCATTTTAAATGCTTTTATCGATTGTGTCGTCATTGTCAACCACGCTTCAAGCCACGAAAAATTTATTATTTACTTAAAAATTATTGTAATTGAGATTATGTTACGTTATGTGAGCTAAGATGTTCGACTGCATTTTCCGCAGGGTTGAAGTGCCTCTCCCTCCCCTCCCCTTTTCCCCCCCACACCCTCTCCTCCCAGATGATTTTCTTTTAAAGAAGTTTATGAATACATTATTTGCAAAGATTATAAATAAAAAATTTTAAAAGTTTTTTTTAAAAAAAAAAAAAAAAAAAAACATATGCTTTCTCAACCATTATATTTACCGATACATATTTATAACTGTATTGTGGTTATCGCTCTTCCTTTCGCCTAGAGTAAAAATATCCTCTTTTTTTTTTTTTTTTTATGACTTTTTAATATGTAAACGTTGCTGTTTTATTGTTATTTATTAATAGTGTGATTATGTTTTTTTTTGTAGTGTAGAATTTTTTCTTTTTAATTATTATTATTATTATTATTATTATTATTATTATTATTATTATTTGTTATTATATAAACACTTTTTATGAAACTTTAATTAAAGTAGAATCTTCACTGACTTCATCAGACACGTATTTTTGTTTTAAAAATTTATTATTTTAATAAACTATGTTTAGAAGGAGATTAATAATAATAAGTTAAAAATTGCTTTCCTGCGCCCTTCTTCTCCCTCTGCTTAGTGAGCTTTTTAATATTTTATTTTATTATTTAGTTTTTATGTTTGTTTCGATGAACAATGTGAAGGGAAGAAAATGTAAAATAAAATTTGATGTATACATAAGTATACACATATATATATACATACTCATATATATATATATATATATATATGTATATATATATAAATCTAACATATGAATATAATTATGAAAGGCAAGGTAGTGCACGCATTGCCAATGTTAATAAATTTCACCTTCAATGCTTGCCGTACTAACATACATACGTAACATAACTCACGTTTAGACAAGTTGAGAGACACTTTACTAAAATTTTTCACACACACAAGCGTACAAGGGCTCTAACACACATATGCATGCTTTGAGAATAAAGAAAAAAAAAATTTGTATTTTTTTTTTTTTTTTAAGCCTAAAAGTAGGCAAAACAAATATTTAAAAGAAAATTGAAAATTCAACGAATAAAAAATGAAATGTGACGAAAGAAACATCAAATATAGAGATTAAGGAAAACTTTAAAGAAAAATTATTTTAAAAAGTAATTAAAAAACTTTTAATCATTAAAACAAAATATATAGAACACACACATATATATATATATATATATTATTTTTTTTATTTTTTTTTTTATATATATTTATATATATATTCCTTTTTTTTTTTTTTCCTTAAATAAAAAGGCCATACGCTCCTCTCAGGGTGAATTTTGAATACCTATCAATTTAAATGATTTATCATTAATAGCCGACGTATTAACGATGTCAACGGATTGATGAGGCCACTAAGTCTTTTAACGAAATCGGGCAGAATTTTATGAGTAATTGGTTTACTAGCGGCAAGATAATGGTTTCAGTTATAGGCAAGTGCAATAACGATTACGTATAAATGATGCATGTTTACTTGCGCGATACTGGCGCGATATTACCTCAGACCATTTTTCTATGTGATATATAAAGAAATCTTTAATAGCAGTTTTTAAGTATTAGTTTCAATATCTTGCAAGATATACATGAAGAAATTATTAATATGAAAGACTTTTGTTTTTACTCTAAGAATATTTTAGAAAAGTTTTGGGTACCCGCGTAGATTTTTGATTAAAATTCGCAATTTTTAATCAAAATCTAAGGGGAATTTCTCCAACTAAACTATGTTCAGTTTCATACTTATTTGATTTGATAATGCAATCCAGTGAATGGAATGATTATTGGAGATTTTATATGGCCTTTTAATGTAAAGATAGAATTAAGTTTAGCAAAACAATGAAAATAAGCCTTTGTTGCGACTAAGTCAAAAGAGTGATTTAATGAAGGGTAAGTAAGTAAAGCTTTCACGTACACAAAGGTTGGGGATGTTCTACTTTGGGCAAAAAAAAAACTCTCTTTTTAAAATAAGAAAAAATATCTTATTGATTGCACGGATGAGATAAAACAGTTTTCACAACAAAACAAGTAAGATAATTATATTCGATCGCCACCACATGTTTTACACTCATGACCGGTATACGCCGTGTAACGTCGTGACATCCGCGATATTTAATTTAAAAGTAAGACTTACTTAGCTTGTTACACTCGACTCTCTAAATCTTTTCATTTGATAATTGTACTGCTAAGAAAAAGCCACCTTGTAAGGGCCACATTTTCAGACCGACAACATATGTTCATGCGAGAAATGTACAGAATAATTTTCAATATTCTGTCTTGCTTATCTTACGAGTAATAAGCAGAAAACATCGAAAAAGCGAAACACATCACTTGTAATTTGTGTAGGCATAGCCGATTGTTTTTATTTTTGTACAGAACCACCCCGCCCATAGAATGTAAATGCCAGAATAGAAATGGTCTCAGATTACGTTGTACTATGATTGCGCCGTTTAAGCGATTTGTCTTAATTTCAATACCGACCTGCGTGCAAGAACTTCCAATGTGTTTGCCCAAAATTCAAGTCAGTAGCTTCATTATTGCGACCAGTAAAATGTTCACGGCACACCTTACAGATTTTCTTAAATCGGTTCAGAATTTCATACTAATTGTCAGCTTATATATGCACTTTATGGTGTCTCTGGAGCTTCCTTCTGAGCGTTGCGAACGTTTTGACAAAATGAGAATGCCTCCCATCCTTCGTTTATGAGTATAAAAAACAAAGTTTGCCCGAATATAATGGATTTGCACAAAAACTTTTTAGCAAAACACAATGAGGTGGTTACGTCGCAATCACCTTACTTTCTGGACATAGGTCGTCGTGAATTTTTTATCTTTTCAATAGTAGACTATGCGGCAAAATATCTTGAGCGAACTTTAGGACTATATAGCTGAAGAGATAGGATTTTCTATTTAAACTTAAACATGAATTCAAAATCATATAAAATAATAAAAGGCACTTAACTTTAAGGGGCATGGAATACATATTGAGGATTAGATAAATTTAAGAATTCTTCTCTTATCTTCCAAATTCGGGCAATCGTTCACTTGCAATATTTTACAAACATCTCCTCTTAAAAAAAAAAACCATTTAACTTAATTTAATTCCTTAACTATCAGATGATAATAATGCACACAACACTATTTGTATCGGCATAGAAAATATTTTCAAAATTCTTCCACCTGGGCTTCATAAATTGAAGACCATCAACTGCAGAAATAATATCTTAACGGAGTCTAACGAATGAATCGTATAAGCATTTTATTGCCTAGTATCGAAAAGCTCGGATAAGCTCCTCTTGCTCTCAATGAACTAATAACATTATATATATATATATATATATATATAGGAGATTTTTCTATTGGGAATGCTTTATTTTCCTCAATTATTTCAATCATTTAACTTCATATTTATTGATTAAGAATAGGTATACTTTCAACTCTGACTGACTGACTGACTGGCTGACTGACTAACGGTGTAAATAAATTACTCAGATTACTTTATTCGCGCTTAGTAATTTATGAAATAATTTAAGTGCTGCATTGCAAAAAAAGATTATCCCCACCTTTAATTAAAGTAAAATACTTTGTTTTTAATTTCCATAAATATTAAAAATTTTCCTTTTCTAAAGCAAACACTGGAGCGTAGCATTAAACAGTTCACAGCTTTCAAGCCAAACGCCTCTTCAAATAGTTTATTAAAAAGAAAATATGAGAAAAATAAAAAAAAAAAAAATAAAAACGCATAAAATAGTGTAACATACTTTTTTGGGGTCATTTAAAAGATCTTCAACCGTCTGTGCAAAACATATATATAAAAATACTTATTAAATGCAATTATTATATATTTTCGGATTAGTTAGAAGAGAGCGAAGAAGAAAAAGCATAATAAAAAGTACGGCAGCATTATATTTATTCTAAAATCTTTCTATCATAATAATATTTCTTTTAAAAACCCATCAATAAATGATTTTTCGATTTGTTGTTCCGTTTGAAATAAACGAAGAAAAGCCTAACAAATTTACCTTAGATGATAAACAAAGCTTACAACAAAGCCTGTGCCAATCATGCGTCTACAACCCAACAGAAATATTTCTTAGCGGTAGCTGAAAGAGAAAAATGGCCCCGATCGATCAACTAAACTAGCTCAACGACCTCAACAACTCGTTGACGTAAATAACGTCTAAAGACCTCCATTGCATGGGCTGGTCGACGCACACGACGTCTATAGCGGAGCTATATAATCTTAGTATTATAACACAAAGAAAAAGAAGGTCGTTTTTGGAAGCATTCACTGATTTTTAAAATGAGCGTCAACATGTTATAATATAAGTAACTTTTTTTTAATTGTCTTAAATTTTAATTATTTAGATTGTTTGTCTCGTTAGTCAATTTTAATAAAAAATATTTTGAAAATGTTCAATGATGACTCGATCCATTTGCATTTTATATGGAATCATTTTCAATTTTCTAGTATCTTAATATAATTTATAGACTAATACATGAAGTACTTTACGGCGGAGTCAAGCGACAAATTAAAATAAAATAAAATAACACTAAACACATAAGAATATAATAAAGTTTTTCATACATTCGAGTTTGATTTTATTGAAATTTTCACGAAGGATTAATATTTTAAAGATTTTTTATGCGTAAAAAAACTTGAAAAAAATCTGCGAAATTCGCTTTGGTATGTGCAAAAACAAAAAAAAAACAAAAAAAAAAAAAGGGGAAGAAAAGCTGTGTCTAATCAAGCGGGTGACAGTAGGAATTAGCGTGAAAAAAGTAGATTCGAATTTTTGGTAAATTCATTGTGTTTTTGTTCTTTTATGGACCTATAAAATCCATTTCAAAAATTGTTGTACTTGCTACCTGAAAAATGACCTAAACAATGGAAAATGATAAAAATTAATTAAATAATTTAGTTTCTAACTAACCGGCTTAGATCTTTATAAAGCCATTCGACACTGTTCTTAGGCTCTTCAACATCAGCTTAACGCTTATTCTCTAAAATTAACAGCATTTATTTTACATTAGAAAATAAAAGGGGATAAAAATTTACAATCAAAATTTAAAGGACAGGGAGAGTAAGCACAACGATATAGTTAATGAAATAAATAAAAAATGTAATTAATGAATAGCTCGAGTAGAGTTAAAGAAAGCAACCGACAATAATAATTTGTTCGATATATTCTCGATATCATTCGAATAATAAAAGATATTCAACTCTTTTTAATTCTATTAATCACCCAAGCACGCAGATAAAAATGACTATAAGCTGAAGAAAAATTTTTGAAATCTTTTACTTTAGAGTACATTTCCGTAAGTTAAAAACGAATTCAAAAAAAAGAAAAGAAAACAATTGAAAAAAAACAAGTTGCTGACGAGCAGCATATACCCTAAGCTCGAGCTTTAGAGATAAAAACCAAGAGCTGTGTACTATCAGTAAATTACTGAAGTAATCAAATATCAATGCTTAGATAACATCGACGAACATGCCACTATAGCGACGTGATGTGCCATTAATTCCATCTCACAAAAAGCCATACAAACAAAACATCGTAAGAGTTATTTGCGTGCTATTGCGTTTGTAATTGCTAGCTAAGAGAGCCGGCTGCTGAATTATTCAGCGAAGATACTTTTTTGTAGGAACGCACCTTTTGGATTATGCTTTTGCTTTTCGTCTCTTCTTCTTCTTTTTAGCGTATAAGCTACGATCGATAGATACTGTCGAAAAGGTGTTAGAGAGCTGCGACTATTTAAAATCTTTGAAGATTTTTTGTGATTACGCTACCGGTGCACTGACAACCTCATTTTTTCTTTTCACAAATTGCTATAGGGATTAATTAAATCTGGTTTCTAATTTTCCACTCTATCTGCAATAGCAATTTCGAGGAAACATTGTAAGTCTATGTATAACTTCAGTGAAAAGTTTTTATTCGTCTCGTTTTCAATTGCTTTCGCCAACAGCCTCAAATGCCAAAGGCGTTGTAGATTAAATAAAAATTAAACATCATCTCTTTTAAGGTTCAATAGACGGCTTGGGCCTGCTAGAATATATAAAAAAAAGTTCATCACATGAAACAATTTTCTCTTGAAATTTCGCATCTTTCCCTCAGGCCTCCAAAAAGATTACACGCAGCAAATGAGTGTCAGCCGGGGTCATAGAATATAATTTCGTTATCTAATCCACTAACAGATGACTTTAGAAAATGTTTATGTCCTTTCCAAACAAAAATCACCATCGTCAAGCCGACCTTTGAAAGCCTAGAAGGCTGGGATCTATTCGAAGTGTCTCTACCAAAAAATGAACAGTTGATTATAAATATTTTGATGTTAATTATAAATTTGGAAATTCATTTCGCAAAATACCCTTTCGGCTTAAAATTTTCGGGGTAGGAGAATAAGGAAGCATTTCTGAACACATAATTCTAAGATTGCTGACAAACAAAAAAAATTGATGAAATAGAAAATTGTTATATTAAAAATATGTCTGTATTGAAACATTTCAAAATACATATTTGTCAAAACTCAATTTTTCAAAACCCTTCGATACAAAACTTCAATAATTTACGTAGTGAAATTTTCGGCAAATTAATTAGCAGCCGATTTATTAATAAAAGGTTGGCATTGCTTTTGGTCGAAATTTAACCTTTTGCACTCAAATACTGGTCCAGCAAACAGAAAGGAGAATTTAAAAGAAAAACTTTGCTTGTTTCATTAGCTATGGAGATATAAATTAGGTTGTAGGGTTTTTTATTTCAATTTGCATCTGCTGCTGTATGGGCAGCAGATCATCTTACATTGAAGATGTCTCGAGCGAAAAGCGGCGATGTTGCCAGTTTTTCAAATTTTTCTTTAATATATTCATACACTTTTTTTTTAAACTTGCTGTAGCATCTCCGTTTTTATTTTTCATTACCGAAAATCAAATGTGCGTTGCGAACTCAACATGGAGACGCATGAAACTTTTCAGCCAGTCGCCATTAATGCCGATCCTATCAGAATTTTAGCAACAGTTTGCAGAAAATTGCAAACATTTACTTTTTCTAAAAACTTATATGCCTATCCTAAAGAATCGAGAAATGTTTATACTTGACAGAAAGCACTTAAGTAATAAATTTTTGACTTCGACAAGTCTCTCTTAGATTTTTATTGTGTTTTAAGAAACGTAGACGTTAGTGATTAACTATCGTGACATATACAAATGTGTGAATGTGTTTTCCTTAATTTTATAGTTATCTATAGGTGCAAACAGGAAGTAACCACTCAGGACACGAAGAATATCTCTAAACAGCTCCTAGTGTTTTAAAAGACAAAATGCGTGTGCATTAAAATTCTCGGTATTCTTCTTCATATGTGTGCAGATTTACTTTAAATTTATCTCTTTATCTCAGAAATTAAAAACCTTTAAACTGTTGAAGCGGATACAGTCTCTCGTACAATTTGTTTCTAATTTCGATACTCAGTAACTCTTAGCTGAATTAATTGAAATAAATATTATACTTGATAAGTATTAAAAAAAAAAAAAAAGGAGAGAAAGATTATAAATTAAATTCAAATTCAATACTGAGTAATAAGAAAAATGAAAACAATTTAAACAAAACTTAAGCAAAAGAAATCAAAAAATTAAAAATTTTTTTAAATATATAGATTTATATAAATACCTTGGTTTATAACCATTATAGCCATAGGGTGCATAAGCACCACTTTTTATATTATAACCGTACCCGTAACCGTACATTAATGTAAATTAATATTTAAAAAAAAATAAGAAAAATATTTACGTTTGCTTTTGGGTTTTTTGTTTTCGCTTTGCTTGCTATAATTATTTGTTAACTGAAAAATAAAAAAAAAAATAATAAAAAAAGGTTATTAAAATACTTCGTTTTGAAAATTTAATGCGAAAGTATTGAAAAATTTACAAAAAAAAGGCATGTATTGGCAACCCTGATGATCACATTTATCCCATAAAAAAAGAACGCAAAGTAATAAAAAGACCGGTAACTGTAGTTCTTATGTCTTACGCGCAAATATGTACACGATGTACGTACAAGAGAAATGGGGGAAACAAGCAAACTTTATTACATTTTTTTTTTCTGTTCATTAAAACAGAAGAAAATTAATTTATTCCAACTAAAATGTCACGCTGTGAAAAATAATTTTTTTCAAATAGAAAACAGCATCTTTTCTTTCTATGCTTTCTTATAAAAAGGGGGAGGGTTGAACTATATACAGAAAAAAAAAATAATAAGCATGACAGCTAGATAATATAATGCAAATATAATTTGCAGAGATTATTAAAAACGCGAAAAAAAACCTACTAAAAACAAAATATCAAAAGACGCGGAGGAGGAATAAGCAAATGTACATCAACCCACGTACATTCGAAAGTACGCACACACAACACACACACACATTTAATGATGGCGTGTAGACATTTCAAATAACTCCTAACAAAAAAAAAATTGACTTTAAAAATTTCTAGGTTAAGAATTTTTTTAACAAATCTATCCAAATTCCTGGCGCACTCACACCCATGCACACGCACCCATTCATTGATATGAACTCTATAAAACGTTGGTTTTATTTCATTGGTACTTTCTCACACGAGTTACTTTATTTTCCTTTCTTTTCAATTTCTTGTCACACATATTGCATTTTTCGCTTTTTTCTTCTTCTTGCTTTCCTTTTTTTTTTTATTAATTCTATAGAAACTTTTAGAATACACACCAAAAATATTTTTTAAGATTTTCTTTTATTTGTGTTGTTGCTGATGTTATTCTTTGCGAGCAATTACTGCAAATATGAGTTACTGCAGTGCTTCTCAATGATGAAACAATAAAAATATAAAGTTCTTGAATTGTTTCTTTTTTTTTGGAGACACCAACAAAAAATAATTATATTAATTATGCCGTTTCCAAACTCCTTACGTGTAAGTAAACCGTACCAAGCGATAAATGAGACTGAGAATACATTCAGGACAGCGTTGCCATAAGCAATATCAAAAACCCAGTTTTGAGTCATGGGAATATGATTACCAACTCGAAAACATTCAGACATCGCAAAAACGGATTGACTAATTACTAATAATTGATTGTAAATAAAAGTGTCTTAGCAAAGAATGATAATTCGAGCGAAAGGAAACAAGTCTTCTTTTTTAACGATCTCAATAATCAATTAAAAATAAATTAAAAATTAAAACTCATTACTAGGAATGGTTCAGAATAATCGTTATTCCACAATAACTAATAAACTGATACATTATTGATATATCTGTAAATTTTAAAAGTGTTTTTCAAGTATAGGAAGTGGTTGTAAAATACCAATACTTTTTTAACAACGCATAAGGTAAACATGTCAAAATAACATACATCTTGAAAATATCCTGAAAAGTGGGAATTGTAAGTTAACCACTAAACTATATGGAGTGATATTAAATGGATTGTGAACCAGTAGTATCTTTGCTGCATACATTCGCACAAATTCTTGCGATATTGCTCTTGCGACAATTAATGTAGAGTATAAAAAAAAAGAACATTTCGGTCGGTTCGATATTCGAACTTCGTCGAGGCGTGTAGTGAATTCTACGAAAGTTTTTGTTGAATAAATTTTCAATTAGTTCATAAAGGGAGGGGAAATCAAATTGACACTTTTCCATTTTAAGATATTATTTAAAAAGAGTCCCTCTGCATTCGAAATACGTTCGGTCAAGGCCGAGAACACATTGACTATGGGTTAGCGTTTTCTGCGCGTTGTGTTTTACGCTTTCTTTTGTATAGTTTTTCTCTATTATAAAAATAGTCTATTGAAACATTGGCAACTCTGTCACTTTCGTTATTGTGAAAATCGCGCGTGGAAGTATTTTCCTACAAAACAAAAACTAATGAATGTGTATAATTTTAATTTTTAAAATCAATTTTTACGGCAAGGTAAATTTAAAAAATAAAAAAATTTTTTTTTTATTTAATAGTAGACGATAGATATGCCATCAGATTTGAATAATGGTAACAAGAAGAATTGTAATTCGATTTTTTTGAAGCAAGCAAAGCATTAACTTTCAAAATTCAAAGAGCGATGGAATAATCTGAAGTAGAGCTAGATTGGGCTTGGGTTACTCAATTCATTCAAGTACTTGCGTTTCTCGAGAAACGGCAGGTTATAGTTGAATAGATGGTCTTGCAAACATTAACAAACCACAACGCATACATGCAACAACTTCGTTCCTGTCGCGCACACAAGTAATTCTGCTGTTTAACATTAAACATAAAAGTTGTGACAGCTTACAAAATTCGTATAAAAAGTTCTAATGAAAAGTATTCCAACTCCAGAAAAAATAATTCTGAATGCAATATCAAAATACAAAAAAATATGGTTAATTTATTGTTTGATGATCTTATTTTCTTTACAAAGTTGTATTAATTGCGAAAAAATAATGTTTTGCGAAGTTCCACAAAGTAGTGATGTTTTTTCGGAACGATTTGGAGATGTCTCTATGATATCAGATCACAAAAAAAAAAAAAAGAAGAAGTAGCTATAAATTCCATTTCTATACCTTAATTACTTTAACAAAAGTTCACCCTAAGAAAATCCCCGTCTCGATTTTATTGCAAAATTTAAAAATAATTAACAATAACATCATTTTATAACGTCTTCTTATGGAAGGTTCTTATATAAGGCTTATAGATTTAAGTTAATAACAATATCACAAACTTGTATTTAAATAAAATTGAGATGTGAAGTATTTTACACGTAATTTCTGGGTCTGAGACCTATGTTAATACCGGTTGTAGAACGTAAAATCAATTTTATGGAAGGCTGTGCCTCTGGACCAATAGGCAATAGCTCGTAATGGCGTAAAACTTTAATTAGGACTACACGAATTTCATTTAAAGCAAAACGTTGACCAATACAATTGCGAGGGCCAGCACTAAACGGTATATTGCTATAGGCACTTGACTCCGTGGTTAAAGTAAAATGACGTTCGGGCTGAAAATTTTGCGGATTGGAAAAAATATGTGGGTCTCGTAACATTTCCCGAAGTAATATAATAACATTGGTTCCAGTTAGCAAAGTGTAGTCATCTATGAATTAGATAAAAGAAAATAAAGAAAGGGAATATGAGAAGGGGATGTTGTTTTGGATCTTTACCCATTTCCAAAGAAGAATCTAACATCCGCCCAATTGCCGAAATGGGCGGATAAAGTCGAAGCGATTCTTTAATAACACAATTTAAATACGGCAACTGTTGCAAATCATTGTAGTTTAATGGATGTTGTAAATCATCACCGAAGTAGCTTTGTAACTCTTCAAACAACTTTTGCTGTTCGTTGGCATGGCGAGATAAAGCGTATAAGCAGAAAGAGATAGCGCTGCTAGTAGTATCGTGACCTTCGAACAAGAACGTATTCACCTCATCGCGTATCTGCTTATCCGTTAAAGGTTGACCATTTACATCAAGAGACTTTAATAAAACATCCAATAGAGCGGAACGTTTCTTAAGATGCAAATCGTTATCAGTTTGCGAGACCTTCCTCTCTAGATGGGAATTTTCTAGCAAGAAGTCTTGACGTTCTCGTATAATTCGCTCTGTAAATTGATGAATAATTCTCACGCTTTCCGCTCGAGCTTTATGCAAGCGAGGACACGTTAACCGTCTTAACCAAGGAATTCCCAAATGAGGACGTACAAACCCATCTGATATTATATCGGTTAGTCTAAAATACAGAAAATTTATAGGTTAGGAAAAAAAAAATTAATAACCTAAAGAGCGAGAGAAAAGGAAATGGATAGGAAGTTTATAGAGCAAAAAAAAAAAGGTTTAAAAAAGAAAGATGTAAAAATAACAAGGGAATCATACACTTTAACTGCCTTTACAAATTCCATTTTAAAATTCAATTGAGCATTTATAGAAACACCCATGGCAGCTTCTATTTAAAAATAAAAAATAAAATGTAACTGAAAATGTCTGCCCCGAGTCATAATGATATTCATATCTCTTACCCGCTATATTGTCCAGCGTTAATAGACTCACAGCGTCGTAGACGTTCACATATTGCTTACCGTCAGCAAATTTTTTAAGTGCATTGATAAATGTGTCTGCTTGACGATCAAATATTTCTATAAACTGCTCCAATATCTGAAAATGAAAGGTTGGCGTTATAATTTTACGCATTTGCTGCCAAGTCTGACCACTGCTCAATAGTAAACCGGAGCCCAACCAATCTTTAAGAAAGTGATAGACAAAATGTTTACTCAAATGCTGGCGACTGCTTAGCAGAGCATCGACTAAACGATGATCCACTGTAACGACTACCGTTTGGCCTATAATACGTGAATAGAATGTTTTACCATAGCGTTGCACAAACTGAGGCCATCGTATATGAAAATCTGTTAATAAAAAAATCGCGTACAAAATTCAAATTTTTCAAAATTGAAAAATATTTATTGCTTTACTTACTGTCCGGATGCATGGTACCCAAAACCAAAAAAGAGCCAATAAATGGTATCCGGGAAACTATAGGTATGTTTTTTAAAGTTTTTGTCGCCTCCGAACGTTTATAATAGTCCCACGTAACCAGAATGGTTACAAATAAAATTATTTCCAAAAGCATTTCCCACTTCCAATAACGTTTATCAAAACATAAATAAAATTTATCATAAATAAAATAAACAAACGAAAAACCTGTCAAATTTATAAATAAGAAAAAAAAAAAAATTTTTTTATTTTATATTCAAAATGATGTATAGAGGAAAGTACTGCACTTCGGACATATAAGCCACAAATTTATTGGCTTAGTCCAGGTTTACTCAACAACCCAAAAAAAAAAAAAAAAAAGGGGAAAATATACGCTTTTGCATATGTGGAAAATTTCGACAAAATTAAAAAGAAATCCCGACTTGAGTAAATTAATTAACCGTGTAATAAAAACTCCGACACAATAGATACCTCGTACAAAAGGGAAAGGAGCTGTCGTCATAAGCAGTAAGTATAAAAGTAGGTCAACAGGTTGTAAGACAAAACCGATCTAAGTCGACTTTTTTTTTCTTTATCATTTTTAACTCCAGGAAAGAAAAAGCATATTGTGAACGCAATTCGGTGTCGAACACCGTGACTATGATGTGCAACTGCGAACACAAAGGCCATAGAACAGAAGCTTTCAGATCTGTGCTGAAGGCAAAACCTAGAAGGGAAATAATTACCTGAAGGTCCATAGAAAGCAATCGGAAAACTGGTATCATTTATAAAGACCAATGCACACGTGGTCGAACTAAGTAAATAGGAAAGTTTCTGAGCGTTTTTGGTTCGGGGAGAAATTGCAATTTTTCGAAATCTCATTCAATATTTTTAATTGGAATCGGTAGTCGCCATTTATGATCGGTTACGATTACTTTTTACTTTTATTGGCTAATCCAAGCCTATGAAATGCTGGTGCTAGTGCGTTACTAAATCGTTTCAGTATGTCGAGTACAAATTTTTTCATGGGGTTGAAATCGTTCTTTCATCACCCGAGATATTTTATTAAGAGCACCCTTCGTCAGGTTTTGTTTTCGATGAGTTGATTTTTTTCGCGGACTACATCGCGCGAAGTACATCGGTTTATATAAAATGAATTCGGTTTTAAAGACTAGATTGAAAGTCATTTCCACTGGCCTGCTGAATAGGTTGAATATATAAAAATGATTTCTCTAAGTACGCCATTCTCTCATATTGCGACATCGATGATTAGCGGAAAGGAAAGCAGTGCGAAAGGGCGACATTAAGCAGCCGAGAAGGTAAGAATCGCGACCACCAAATCAGTGCTTGCGAGTCTAAATCTCAAGTGTAGTAGAATTTACTTTTCTCATAGCTATAGTGAATGCCTAACAGTTATTGGGTACACTGATTAGAGTGCGGCTACTACACTTCTCTTTTCTGGTATCTTCTGGTAAGGGGGGCATTCTCTGAGAGGAAAAAAAAAAAAAAATTCATATTTGAAAATTTCCAAGCACTATTAAAAGTTTTATGGACTTATCATCAAAATACTTTCTTCTAGTGCCAGTTGATAAACTCTTTTGTTTCTTACTGAACGAAGCAAATCAAGGCTTTGGTGTATTTTAAATAATTGCTTGTAAACATATAATGCATATACAAAGAAACAAGTTACAAGTGAGCGAATTTATTATTTTTTATTTATTTATTTATTTTTTTTTTAATAATTTGTTCTTAATATGACTGATGCAGTAATAGTGCGTTTCGATTATCAAGTCCCTTCACTTCTCTTATTTCATTTCCCTCATCGTCTAATTAAAATTAACTAGAATTGCACTACATTTTTTAAAAATATAAAAATTTTCTTATTTTTACATTTTATTGCGCTATTGTGAAAATTATATATGTAGATATAGTTAAATGCTTTAAAAAGCAATGCTGGATGGATGACAAGCTTTTCATCCTTTTATTATGAAACATATTATTATTGATTTATTTTTACCTTTATAATGATTTTTTAAAATTTTTCATTATTTCATAAACACTTTGTATTGAATTTGTTTTTTTCTTTTTTTTCTAATTATATAAAAAGAGAAGACATCCGCTGAACTTACTTTGCGCCACTTTGATAGACAGAACTGTTAAAATTAGCCAGAAATTATCGCAAACTTATCTGCAAAGTAAAGAAGCTTTTCAAAAAGAAGCAGAGGCTAGGGTTCGCGAATCAAGTTTTGTCACATTTTCCGAACAGTAACGCATGCTTTGATAAAAGCACTTGAAAAAAAGAATTATTAATACGAATAATGAAGAATGTAAAGGCGATAAAAATGAAAAAAAAAAAAAAAATCGTTCATCTTTTATTTACGCTTTCCGAAATTCGAATGGCTTATAAAGATTGTGGATGAATGCATTCTTGCAAGAAGACTATGCTTTTTATGCAATCAATCGCCATCTTGATTACTCTGAAGAACTTAAATGCCTTTGTGATAACGAGATCATATTAATAATGTTCCCGTCATAATATAAAGTTCGGTAGATATAGTTTAGAGATGACTGGTGGTGGCCTCTTACGAATTGATTCCTATTAGCTGAATGGTGAAAATTCTATACTAAGTAACTTGACGCAACTAAAACAGAAGGCAATTATAATCCATTTAGAAGAGAATTTTTACATATTCGTTTCCGTAAAGATCGGGAAATGTCGTTAGTTTTGCGGACCTTCTCAATACTGACTAAATAAAAATAAATATTTTGATCTTTTTTTTTTTCAATATTTCAGATATCATCTCTATCTAGGCAGACTCACTTGCAAAGTTAGTTTTTCGATCTAAGCCATATTTTTTAATCCAATTACGGTAAGCAAGTGGAAGCAAGAGGTCATAAGATGATGATAAGTAAATGCAAGCCGGTTTTTTTATTTTCGATATTGAAAGTGGAAGGAAAAGACTCTGACATATCGCCGTTATCGATGCTGAGAATAGAAATGTTGTCCGCTAAGAAGAAGAGATAAGAAAGTATCTCATCGAAGATGAAATAATTCGTGCGCGGAAAAAAATATGCTCTTGGAGTGTTTGTCTCCTCCTAGTGCTTGCAATTGCCTTTGCCTGCTAAGAAGAAGAAGAAGAAGAAGAAGAAGAAGAAGAGGAAGCAAGTATATTATGCCAAGTTTGCCGAGTAAGTAAATTTTGCTTTTGAATTAATGAATGTATTGTGATAAGTATTGTGTGCATACGCAGTACAGCAATGCCAGGCTCTAAGCATTCAGAATAAACAGATTGCTTGATTTCCATTACCGATGATGCATCGAATGCATGGAGCATTTCAAATTATTTTATTTTCAGATAAAGCTCATCATTATTTTGCCCAACAATGCAAATATGCATGCGTAGCATAGGTAAATTTTTGCCATCTACTTGCGTTGCTGCTGTAATGCATAAAACTTAAATGATGCATACAATGATTGCATTTGCGTTGGGCATTATACACCAACTGTCACATTGTAATTTAGTTATTGTACGTTGTCTTGATTTACATACAGTTAAACATATAGCATATGAAACAAAACCATATCGTGTGATTAATCTATCGAAAGCCGATCGATTTTGAAATATGTGCTCACATTTCAATTAAAATTGATATTAAAAATTCACACTAACACTAATTAAAAAAAGTAATTAAAATTATTTGCTAAAAAAAAAACAAATCACTTGCTAAACAAAATCTAATCATATGATGAGCTCTTTTAAATCACATGATCTTGCTGCAGTTCGTTCCATTTGCGCTAATTGTGTTATACATATATATATACATACATTTTGACTAACATTAAACTTTGAATTCACCTAAGTATGTCCGTCCGTCCGTCTGTCCATCTACATAATATCGATTGTGGACATTCTCCCGTTCGCAAAAATGTAGATGACGTCTTTGGCAAAAACACGCGGGAAGTTCTTGCACGTATGCTGTACCAAATCGGCCTATTTTCTGAGTTCTTTGCTAATCACCCATCACCCAAAAAAGCAAGTGCACAAGTTCTGGGGCTTTTGCAACTTGCTGGCCGGTTGCCAGAAATCCTGCTAACTATCGCACAATCATGAAGACCATAATCAACTACCATCTCATGAGATATCTAAAATCCAACGATCTAATTGGCGACAGGCAAAATGGCTTTCGCAAAAATTGATCCACTAGTCTAGATCTTATTTCCTACCTCACTGAAAAGTGAAATAAGGTCGTTGTCCTTGATATCTCCAAGGCATTCGACAGAGCATAGCAGAATGCTCTTGTCTTCGATTCATACCGAGTTTCGTGGACAATCATTCGATACGAGCTATAATCGACGGGGATTCTTCAAATGAATTCTATTTAACTGCATGTGTACCACACGGCTCTGCTCTTTCCCCTCATCTCTTCCGAGACTTCATTAGCTACTCCCTATCATACACGTATAGGGGACATCCCCGAAGTGGCTGGTTATAGAAAAAAAAAAAAAATAAATAAATAAAAATAATAATAAAACTTTCCTACTACTACTACTACTAAGACTTCCTTATATTCTACATAAATGAAAAAAAAAAATCACCCACACCCATCCAATATTATAGAATACAAAAATTTCTTTTCTTCTTCTTTCTTATTTTCTTAGAATAATATGATAGATAGAGGAGAATCGGGCATAGTGGAATATATTTTTCATATTTGTTTGAATTTGCGTTGCCCTGTAAAAACACCGAAAAAGCTTTTCAGCTTTTCAGCTTTTCACGTAGTTTCCCATGTATTTGTTGCTGTTCTTATACTTTGTTTAAAAGTGTATTGCCAAAGATTGTATACTAAAGCGATCTGCTGAACAACATCGTTTAGACAAAGTTACAAAGTTACAAAACACCTTTTGTTTGTAGTTTGCTTGGCTTAGGAAACCTTCGTTTATAACGAAATTGAGATGTGGGGATGTTCCATGGTGACTGTTCCGTTGGAATACCAAAAGTCATGCAAAGTCACAAAACTATAATTAAGAACGGGAAGCATATTGTTTTCTCTTATGACTGCTGACCGGTCACAGTGGCAGAATATATTCCTAAATATGTTCTAGCCTTTAGATTACGTCTTTTAACGTTTTTTTTTTTTTTTTTTTGGGCTATTGGTCTGCCACTGATAATGCGGAGGCTTGGAAGATTATTCGAATTAAATTTGCATATATTTCGTAATAGCTTGTGGCTGGAGGAACGTGCTGACGGCAGAAATCCATTGAGCTTTGATTTGATTAACCCTTTGAGTACCAAGCAGCGCGATTGCGATCAGATTTCATGTCGAGAAAACCCAGACAGTTTTGAAAAAAAGACTGTCGGGGAATCCCAAGCAGTGCCATCGCGCTGTTTAGATTTTATGTCAAAACTGTCTGGGTTTTCTCGACATAAAACCCAAACAGCGCGATCGCTGTGTTCGACAGTCTACGACAGTGTTTTTTCAAAACCGTCTGGGACTCAAACGGTTAAGTGGTGACAGGTGTCGTATTTTCTGGACCAGTATAAACTAGCGTTGGGAGGGCAAGGCTTCTTGGTCAATAACTTTCCAGCTGCTTAAAGCTAAGGTAGTTCGTTGAAGTAGAAACCTTAGGTAAATTTTGTATTGAAATTATTTATTCTGCGTGTATGTATTTATATGAAATCAAAATCAAATCAAAATTTCCAAATAATCTCTTGTGTGTACATATGTTGTATTATAGATAGATTTATTAATGCGAGGATCAGACGAGATGTCTGCATGTCGGCTCCGCATCGGTCTATTCACATTATGATTGCGACATCGGAACTTTTGACAGACAGACAGACCAATCTTTCTCAATTCTTTTCTTATCACTCTGAACCGATTAATTTCCAACGATGGCCAATTCATTTCTCCACGTTATGACCTCAAATTTAGAGGACCTTCTGTGTAGCCCTTTAAATTGCGCACCAATCTTTTACTTAATTGCAAAAATTTTGGCCAGCGACTTGTACAGGTATGGGAAATACCACGGTACGTAACAGTCGAATTCGGTGGCTTTGACTTTCCTCTACATACGATAACAGTTTTCCATTTTCCATATTAACGATCTACTCAGCGTGCGATGACGCTAATCATGGAATCCCCAAAAATGCATTTTCAACATTAATTTTTGTTTGTTGTTTAATTTGAAGAAATCTGCTGCCGAAGCCCATTAAACAACAAGTTCAGAAGCTTATGTTGACGCTCCTCATCGCATCATATTCCAGTTGTCTGTGGCTTTGGTTTCAGTGTTTTTTAAAAGTGATGACTGATGTGATGTCAATGACAAAAGACGATCTTGTTGGCCGACAACCCACCTCTAGCTGCCAAAAAACATTCGAATAGTGTATCAGTTGATCAATCAACTGTTTCCAGACGTTTACATGCGATGGGAAAGGTTGAAAAGGAGGAAAAGTGATTACCACATAAATTGACTGAAAATGCCATTTTGATAACTTGTTGCAAGAGTTGCCCTCGGATACACTGTTGCAGCTCGAGTGGAAAGCTCTGCCGCACCCATTTTACTCATTAGACATGACGCCTTCTGATTACCACCTATTCAGATCGATGCAGCATGGCTTGGCTGGTACGCATGTTCGCCTAGTTGAAGGAGTGCGGAAATGGGTCGGTATAAACCAATATAAATTCTTTCGACACTATATCGTGATTTTGCCAAAAATATGATAAAATGTTGCAGAAAGTGATGGAAACATTTTGGTTAATATATAGTTTACCGATTTTTCTCAATAAATGGCTTTTTTCAAGTGAAAAAATACAACAACATTTTTGCAACCTCTTAGTAATAAGCTATCCCATGCCATGCTCGGATCAAGAATTAATAAGGCGAAGCATGAATATAAAAATTTTAGTTTAGAAAATGGCCTATGACTTGTGCGACAGGACGATATGCTATCATTATGCCCTCTTCAGTCTCTGTTGCGTTTAAATAAGCGAGTGAGTGGACGTTATTAATTTAATTTAATTTAATTTTTTTTTAATTTTTTTTTTTTTTTTTTTTATTGCCATTTTGAATTTTCCTTAATATTTTCTCGGTGTTAATCCAATGTGACAGCCATTTACTGAACGTAATACTAAATTTAATAAAGGCCGCACCTCGGGACCGAGGGGCAATAATTCAAAGTGACGTAACATTTTGCTTATTGTGCTTTTCATTTCCAAAATAGCAAATTTTTGACCAATACAATTGCGTGGGCCGGCCGAGAAAGGAATATAGGCGTAAGGATAAATTTTATGTGCATTTTCGGCCATAAAGCGTTCGGGCTTAAAAGCATCTGGATCTTCGAAATAATTGGGATCACGTAGAATAAGGAAAAGTCCTAATGTGAAATTAGTGTTCGCCGGTATACGTTTACCACCTGCAACGGTAAATATTGAAATGTTAGCAGTGTGAAGGTCGACTAAGCAAATGTTTCTAAAAAATCTTACGTATTTCGACATCTTCGTTGAAATAGCGACCTATTAATAGCACCGGGGGATATAGACGCAGCGATTCCTTAATAACACATTCCAAATATTTCAATTCACCCAAATCTCGAATTGTCACCGAACGATCTTTATCATCACCGAACACCGAACGTATTTCATCGAAAAGTTTTTGCTGGACTTCGGGATGACGTGAAATCAAGCATAATGCAAATGAAATTGCACTTGTAGTAGTATCGTGACCTTCAAACATGAAAGTGTCGACCTCTTCGCGTATATCCTCATTAGTTAATCCGACACCATTTTCGGTCGATTGCAAGAGAACATCCAGTAAGGCCATGCGCTTCTTTTGTCCCAGTTCGTCGACTTGGTTGAGTGCCTCAGCTGATTCCTTTTCTAAATTTTCTTGTAAAGTTTTCCGTCTCTCCATAATAATTTTCTCAGTAAAATCATGCATTAATCGAACGCTTTCCTTTAAGCGTCGGTAATCGTGAGGAGCGAGTAAACGGAAAATCCAATTGATACGTAGCCACACCTTCACGAAACGTTTTGAAATGATATCGCTTGCGCTGTAAAGATCACCTATATGTAGTGAATAATAATCAAATCATTATTTTGTGTTTTAAACGAACCATTGAACTGCCTGCACATACGGAAATTGTGGATTTTGTTGAGCATTGATTTTCACACCCATTGCCGTTTCTACAAATGAGAAATT
This sequence comes from Glossina austeni, assembly GCA_000688735.1. Lineage (NCBI taxonomy): Eukaryota > Metazoa > Arthropoda > Insecta > Diptera > Glossinidae > Glossina > Glossina austeni. Next base: position 814,285 of record KK502419.1, on the reverse strand, counting down.
AAATTTACTTAATGACCTCCATCGCTCTCACTCATCTAACTCGTCTTATCTATTTACCCGCTATTATGTCTAAAGCTGCCAAGCATACCACTGGATAGATATTAATTGGCGTTTTACCATCAGCTTTGGATAATAAATTTTTCACCATCACTCCGCTTTGTTGATCGAAAACTTCAACAAATTCTTCCAATATTTTAAAATGAAATGCTGGCGTTATAATCTTCCTTCGGGAGTGCCATTTTTTACCATCACTCATTAATAGACCCGTACCCAGCCAATCGTACAATAAATCGTATAAATTATTTTTAGTTAAGTATTGCGTTGAGCTTAAAACCGCCTCATAATCTTTTGGATCACACGAGAAAACTGCGAGTTGCCGCAGAACCCATACCCTATACAGGGGACCGTATTTTTTCCTGTTGCTTTCAATAAGTTTTGAAATTTCTGCAAATAAAACAAGTAAAAGAGTCATATTCGGCGGTATCCGAATCTCGCATACCCATCACTAGGCTTTTCACATTCTACTCTCCAAATGCTTTTATTTGATACCCATATCTCTGGCATTATTAAGAAAAACTTAATCCATCAGGTCGCGATGTCTATCATAGTCATTTTGGAATTAATCCATGTGTGAACAAAATAGTTTTAAGCATTCTGTCTCGTTTACCTTATGATAATTGAGCATAAGACCTCGAGGAAGTGAAAAAAATAAAATTTAATTGCTTGTAACTTTGACAAGGGGCATGGCCGACTTTTCTCACCGATTTCGCACATAAAGAGTAGAGTGTTTCGCCAAGTAAATGTGGAACATTTCAACCTTCTGACTTTAATAAAATCCAAAAATTTTTATTACAAAAAACGGAGTTACGTTCAGTTTACACTTCACTGTGCGCGCGATTCTGCTCTGACCAATTTGGCCCATTTTCAATAGCAACGTCCGTTTAGAAACTTCCAACAATGTTTCTACCAAGTTCGAAGTGGATATCTTCATCTTTGCGATCAGGAGAGTGTCAAGAACATACACCGTACAGACGGACAGACATGGCTAAATCAACTCAAAATGTCATGCTGATCAAGAATATATATATACTTTATAGGGTCTCTGAAGCTTCATTTTGAGTGTTACGTGCAGGCATTATGGAAAAAAACAAAATGAGTGTACCCCCCGTCTTGGACTGGTGGGTATATGAATGTTATTTGAGTGGAGTGAAGCGACTTTTTCAAATTTTCCCCATTTACATCTTTAAGTAAGATGACCAGTGGAACGAGTGCGGATATTAATTTAATTCGGCTTATGATGATCAAGCTCTCCGTGGTTTAAAGAACTTAATCGTGGTGAATGAAAGAAAGTCAGTCAATAGTGAGTAAGAGATAATAAAATAAGATCATTATGTCGTGATCGTTGTAACGTGAAATGCAGCGATATTTTAGGATCAGTATGGCTCGCAGATATTTATTGCGTAACATCGAATGCTGAATCTCGAATTATTGAACGAATTTCGGTTGATTAAAAGAAATGTGCTGCAGAAACTGAAAGGCTTAGCTTCAAAGATATCTTACGAGTTCGCTTTTGATAATAAACTTTTGATTTATCCGGTTTACCATGCATTCGTATATCCTTCTCCCCCCAATTATATTCTTTTTCTTTTTATTTAAAACTTACATACATAGTGGTCAAGATATCAATCGCTGTTTTAGAACATGTGCCGTGCGAGTGCTTTTATTGTATTTATGCAACTGATTTATAACGAACCACTGATAAAAGTCACCAAAGTTTCCTCTTTTGTTGATTTCTCTCTTTTCAGCGAGCAAGCATTTCCAAAAACGTTACCGTTTGCATGTAAGTTATTTTTTAATCTCTCTCGCAGCTCTAATCGAATTCGTCCTACCCTTGCAATGAATGCCAATTTCAGTACCAATTGTGATATAAGGATATATTAAGCCACCCCCTTTTCCCCCCTTTAGTATACTTATGTAACCGGAATCGTTTCCCTAATCGATTTGAACATGTCTGTCCGTCTGTCTACAATCTGTGTTCCATCTTTGTTTCACGTTCACCCAATGGCTAATGCTATTGAAAGTATGCTATCAACTACTTTCCAACAAATCCGCTTTAGGAGAATAGTTCGCCATTTTTGATATTTCTCGGCTAAAATCGGAATGAGGAAATATTTTAACGTACCAAAGGAACGTGGTAAATATGCAGATGTGTGCAGAGCCATAGAAACATACTAACGCAAATAAACCTTTGCCTGGCAACCAAATCTAGTGTTTGATGACAAAACATGATTCCAAATAGCGATTTGTTATGCAAATCTACTGTACTAAGTTTAGACGACTTAGGTTTATAATATTTTGTGGACCCCGTTCAACGTTAGTCATCTTAGCTTAGTAGTAAGTCCCTATATGACAAAAAGATTTTTAGTGTTTTATAACGACAAAAAAAAAAGTTAAAGAATAATTTCCACGAGAGGAAAATTCAAATATCAAATACCTTTGGACCATGTCGGTTCACGTCTCGGATCATCTCTTACATAAAGATTGTTATGCGGCGGGAATGCTTAGTTTTTATTATTTTAAGACAAGACTAAGTGAAGGATTGCATTAGAAAGGCCAGTATGGGGTATACAATGGTCGGCCTTGTCCGACTAGGACGTTTTTACTTCTTACTATTTATGAATTAATTGTGCATTAAATGATTGGCTTGAAGAGTCCACATATCCAAGGATATATATAAAAAAAAAAAAAAGGTTTTATAGTTACTAGCGCAGTTAGAGGAGCTCGGAACTTTGTTTCGGACTTCAATTTGTTCATTGCATTTTATTTCATTCATGAAATCCTGGCAAATGAAAATTTATTCCTTAACCTTTGTTATAGAAATGTTTTTTCACATAATTATTACGCAATTCAAGACGATTTACTTATGGGATTTTATTTATTATGGAACGAAAAAAAATGCTTCTCTTCTTTGTATTCCAAGTTTTTATTTTCGAGGAGTTTGAAACGTGACGCAAGTTCACTAAAATGTATGCGCCATGCAGTAGGAGAAAATTTGTATAAGACATGGTTCTTAGCCAATTACTACGACAAGTGTTTGAAGACTGCATAGCTCGGATGCAATCTCAGCATTGAGTTTACGATCATTTTATAGCATATATAGGGGCGTACACTTGAAACATTCAGAATCTGAGGGAAATTTTTGGATAATTGCGAACTGAATGTCAATGTTAATATACTTCTCTCAGTCCGGTTGTCCGGACTTTATACGGTATTCACTTACTCCGTCAATTAAATCAATCATATAGTCAGTGCAGATGACAAAAAAATCTTCCACACATTTGTAATACAAAGAAACAGGCGCTCGAGTCCCAATAGGCTCATTTTTATAACATGTCTTTCCATCCATCTGTTTAGATCGCGAGTAAGATATCAAAACATTGCACAGCGAAATAAGTTTTGCTTTAAGAAAATTTTTTTTTGTCATTCCGATTGGGTTAAGGGGAGAAGCGCTGTACATTTTTTAGATTAAAATTTGTTTTTTAGATCTTTTGAATCCTCTTTATACCCTACACCAATTGTGATACAGAATAAATTAAGTTTGTGTCGACGTATGTAGCACGCAGAAGCAAGTCTACACCAATTGTGATATAGAATATATTAAGTTTGTGCCGACGTATGTAACAGGCAGACACAATTGAGATGAATATTATACGGATATTATACGGATTTAGAAGCACTTGCGATTAAATCGATTTAATTTCACTTAAGATCAGTTCCATAAAACATATAAAAACAAGTACGAATATTATAGTCGGGCAAGTTCGACTATCAGATATCCTACACTACTCCGCCTACCACAAATACTAATTCGTTTTGGTAAAAATACACCAAAAGTTACACATTATTGTCATACGAAGGCATATTTTTCATGGAGGAATTCTTATATGCGGTGGTATCCAAAAAGTAGACGTACGTGGTCCAAATTCGGTTAGGTTGATTTCTAATTCAATTCACAATTATGAACTAATTTTCGCCATGAAATATGAAAAATTATATCTTTTTACCATATAAAGATTTAGTTTACATAGGAGCGGCTATATGAGAGAGGGTACGAAAAGGTTACGAGAAGTTATGAAAATTTCAATTTGTTTCCATATGACGACTTTTCAAAATAGGGCTTTATATGGGTAGAAGTTGAAAAAGTGAACCGACCCAAGCCATTTTCGATAGCGTTCGTTCGTGAACGGAAGCAAGTCGGTGAAGTTTGCCATTTTTGCTGAGAAATTTCGAAAATTGCCATTTGTTTTCCTTGTAACGACTTTTCAGAATAGGGCGTTGTGTGGGGAGTAAATCGATTCGAACCATTTTCAATAGCGTCCGCCCTTGAGTCAAAACACGTCACTGTACCAAATTTTATCAAAATATCTGAGAAGTTGCGACTTGTAGCTTAAATACAAATTTACATGGAAAGCCATTCGACGGGCAGAAGGACAGACAGGCTTAGATCGATATAATAAAATGTGGGTTTCTTTTAAGCCCTTCTTCGTGTTACATATATAGCCGGTACGATAAGTTGTGTAGGCTATAAAAAGGTATTATTTTTAATATTTATTTGTGAAAATTTGTTCATAAGAGTAAATTGATATAGAAATTAATCTTCTTATTATATTTGGACCACGTAGGTTTATTTTCTGTGTGTAAGTTTGGTGCATTATCACTAAAACGAGTGAATAACTGTATTGGACGGAGTGATGTACGATATCTAATAGTCGAACTTGCCCGATCATAATGTTTTTACTTGTTTTTGCAGTGTTACAGTGACTTCCGCCCTTACTGTGAACGCATAGTCGTTAACGCTATGTCATTCGGTCCCATTGTAATGTGAAATGACACGATTGCCTTAGTATATAGACTTTGAAACCAATTACTTATATAAATTTAATCTTTTGTAATTTATTATGCACCAATTAACCGATTCATTGAGTGAATCTGAGATCAACTAAATCGAAATCGAGTCGAGGGATATGTAGCGACGTTGCATTCCTAGCTTCAGTGATAGAATAAAAAAAATATAAATTTTTATACATAGGATACGATATATGATTAACACAACGTGTGAGTGTATATATGTATAATCAATCGTGAACCAACCAATTAAATATCCTAAACATGTTAATGATGGGTATTAAAATACTCAAAACAAACCACTCTATATATATATATATATATAGATAGTTTGTATATATGTTTAAATAATAAATGATTCGACGGTTAAGGTTAAATTCTATATTTCTAGAAGAAGGGTTAGGTGACAATAACTGGTATTAATCGTTAGATGCGCATTATTATTATTATGATTAAAATTTGATAAAAATGAAAATATCGTTTACATTACCTTCCTGAGTTTGCCCGCGATACATAAACGCATTACCGACAAGTGGCAAAGCTCTTGGTCCTGGCATATAATGTAAAATATCGTTACGTCGCTTCACTGATAAATAATCCCAGAGCAAGACGGCGCTAATAAAAACTATAAAAATTGCTAAGAACATTCTTCTTCTTTTTTATTTTCTTTTTTGCTTTTTTTTTGAATTTCCGTAATTCTTGAACTTGATCTTAACTAACCACACATATGGCTGAGTGTTTCGCAAATAACTGAGAGTTTTTCTTCTTTAATCATTTATTTTAAATGATAACCATAAACTTTTTGTGTATTTTTGATTTTTGTTTTTGTTTTTTTGTTTTTGTTTTTTTATTTTTATTTTTTTTTTTATTTTCATTGCATTGATCAGGAAAGATTACAATGCACTCAAAGAAAGATAGTGCTCTTAATAAATATTAAGAGATTTTAAATGATAGATCAGAGAGTGGATAGAGAGAGAGAGAGAGAGAGAGAGAGAGAGAAATTTGAAAAGAGTTGCAAATAAGTGATATCAACAATAGCTACATATTGTAGATTAGAAATTTTATTAACTAATATCGCAACTTCAATAAATGAACAGCCAACCAAGTTGGACTAATTAAAACTACATATACTTTAGATATGGCGAACATTTAGCAAATCCGTTAGAATTCATGTAAAGAAATGAATGACGAAGCAGTTTCAATATAATATTTTAATGCAGTTGTTTCCAACCTTTTTGTATCGGCGCCCCCCTTTTCAAAAAAAAAAAATTAATTGG
>KK502419.1:779127-807628 GCA_000688735.1 Glossina austeni | reverse complement strand
CCCCCTTGCAACAGTATCGCGACCCCTTAGGGGGGATCGCCCCCCAGGTTGGAAACCACTGTTTTAATGTCATTGGTGTCTTATGTGACGGAATATATATAAAAGGAAGCGGAGGGACTTCTTTCAAAAAACAAAAAAATTCTAAAATTGCATTATCTTGAAATAAATCTTTGGCATCCATCATCTGAAAGCATTAGTACACTTTGGCAGTCGAAGATTAGATCGTTTAGTCGATCGGAAACAGTTTCCGCCTACGTTAGGAAGTTTTGCGAAACGTTTCCGTACTGCTATTACTGTGCTTTTTCTTAGGTTAACCTTTCGCCAAATCTTAGCTTTCCATTTTCAATTTTTTCGCATGTGAGCATTTCGATCAGAGGCGAATGGACCGGCGAGATTAGTCGATTTGTCGCAAATATATGCCATTCATGTAGCACTTATTTACTAGCATATCTTTTTTACTCTATCCGTTGATGATGGATATAGTGGTGAGGAAATTTAAAAAATTCCGTTTAAGAAGGCAAAGACGATAGTGTTTGTGGGTTGTGGGCCAAATTGTTGTAAGACACTTAGTACTGCAAACGTAGTCGAATGTAGAATTGATTTCTCCGGAATTCATTTGAAGCTCGGCGAATTTTTAATATCGGCAAACAAAACCTGCCAGGTGGTAATGCAGGTCCCGAAGCTTCAGAAAGGTTGTTTTCGTTTTATTATAACAGTATTGAGGCCGCCGACAACAAAGTTTTGTCTTTTTTTTTTTTTCAAATCGCTGGGTGGATATCACTGTTTTTCGAAACGTTTTTCTCTTCTTCCATGACAACTTGAAGAGTGGGATGTGTAGGTTTGTTTTTTGTTTTTTATAACTATTGAGCAGAGAGAGAGAGAGAGAGAGAGAGAGTGCTGCATGTTTTACTCGTGCAGCCTCCTTATTTATAATGATTTACTTCCACAAATGGACAGAAAACTTGTAGTTGGGCATATGCGTGTTACGGCTTCTATTGCAATGCCTGAAGGTTGGGGATGGGGATGGGGATGGGGATTGGATAAAAAACATGCATCTTTTACTGCGTCCTGTGCTTATGATGCACAATGCTTGCACTCTTCAAATGTATTTAATTTAATGCGATTGTTGAGATTTTTTTATTTTTTACTTTATCATGCTTGGGCAAGGTTGGGGTACACATTTTAATTATAGTGATAGTAATAGTGACTTGCAAAAAGTTGAATTATTAGTTAAGCCTTTGTCTTTAAGAAAATGTTATTTCGTTCACATACACACATGCGCATCTGAAGCACCAATCAAACCAAAGTTTTCTAACTTTTCAACTCGTTTTTCATTATTCATCAATGACATGAACAAATCTCCGGGTGATCAGTTCTTTTAAACGAAAGAGAAATTTTCAGATTTTGCTTTGCTAAACTGAGACAATTAATCGGACGACCATTTCTCAAATTGTGATTATATTTGCAAAGTTCGCTTTATTGTTAAAATAATTAATACATTTTTTTTTATTTTTAGACTGTACACCACTTGCGGCACAGGGTATATTAAGAACTTAAGATTAATCCACCTTTTATTATACCGATCGATCTAAGCCTGTCTGTCCATGCATTTCTGGTACAGTGACTTGTTTTGATCCAAGGACAAGCGCTATTGAAAATGGTTCCGATCAGTTCACTTTTTCGACCACTTCCCATATGACGCCCTGTTCTGAAAAGCCGTTATATGGAAAAAACTTGCAAAAAATCAAAATTTCTCGGCAAAAGTGGCTAAGTAGTAGTTTATCGGCATTTCAAATTGGTGTGAAAACTTTATACCGTATGGTAAAATTTTTTGAATCCCCTCTCATATAACCGCTCCCACGGAAACGGAACCTTTGTATGGTAAAAAGGTCGAATTTCCAACATTTCATAATGAAAATTAGCTCATAATCTACGTTTACCGAATTTGCACCACGTATGTCTATTTTTTAGATATTATCGCGTACAAGGATTCTCATGGCACGTAAACCCTTATATGCCAAAAAAGCCTAATTGTTTATTTTCTTTTTTTTGTAATAAAAATTTGCTCATGATAGTAATTAAATAAAACAATTAAGTGGAACTAATTTGAATCAAATCGGTCTATATCTTGACCCTATTCGATAAAAGCTATCTCACGGGTAGTGAGCACTTTGCAAGAATATTTTATTTATAATGAAAATTAATTCATCTGAACGTTTCAGCAAAAAACAAAAAATTAACGGTAGGGAGTTTGGATCACATAGATCTATTTTTTTTTTTTTTTTTTTCGAAAAGCTCATCTACCAATATGCGGGCTTTCATAAAAATTGAAAGCATTGCATGAAAATAATGCGCAGTTCTTTGAGTATTATTATCAAAACGAGCGAACAACTGTACTAGGCGAACTGGTGTAGGGGGTATGTAATAGTCGGCATTCCCCATTTATAATATTCTTAATTGTTTCTTTCATTATTATATAATAATATTATCAGACATTTCTGGTCTTTTCGAATTTCATAGGTCATCACTTCGTTTTTTGAAGTCTAGATAAGAAAATTTTTAGGTTACGCGGCCGGTATAGACATCTTTATAGGTGAATTAAGATTATCACTGCACTAGCACTTATAGAAGCATATCGGATGAGTGAAAAAAGCAAAAAAAAAAAAAAAAATATATGAAGCAATTCTTAAGGGACTCAGTGTTTTGTCACACAACTGCCAAATAAGACAATAATCGATTAATTTGATTAAGAAAATCTTTACTTTAAGTAGATTCTTTGACACGCATTCTTGATTGAATTCTTCTTTTAGGAGAAGGAGAAGAGAATATCATAATAAAAAAGTGATCCAATCATCAGTACAAAGTATGCACGATTTTATTCCTTCCAATAGCAATCAGTGCAATTAACTTTCGTTTTTCTTACTTATCAGGTTTTACCAGTTAACCAGTTAACCGGTCGAAGGAACGCAAGCTTGCCTGCAAAACGTGTTATTAATAATATCGCCATAAATGCGTAATTTATTGGTTCAGTTCACTTTTCAAATGACTTGAGCCTCCTCAAGCTTGCATTCGCATGTGGCATGTGGCATAGTGCTGATCGTAATCTCAATAAGAAGTGCTTCCAGATGAAACTGTTGATCGCCTGTGCTTGTGCTATGATTTTGCAATATTCAAAGTAATACCATTTTTTTATTATGTTTTTTCTCCTTGCTCTCCTCAAGCACATTTATATCAGCTATTGCGTTATCAGTGTGCATGCATCTTAAGAACACTTTTCAAAGATAACTTCAACTTAGTGTATAAAATATATTTGTAATATTAACATGCTCGGGTTAATAATATTGAGTTTGTTTGCTGCCCTCATAATATGGGATTATTTTTATAAAAAAGAACGGGACGATATATTAAGGAAATCGAATGTAACGGGACCTAAAACATTTCCAATCATTGGCAATGCTTTAGAAATGCGTAACGTAACCACGGAGAGTAAGTAAACATATAATGCGTGCAATTGTTTTAAGATCAATCTTTTTGATGATTTTTTTTCTAGATGTATTCGAATGTTCGTTAGAACGTAAACGTAAATACGGTAAAATTCATCGTTTATGGAGTTTCAATCAGTTAAGTGTCATCATAATGGATGTTAAATATATTGAGGGCGTTCTATCGAGTCAACAAATTATTAAAAAAAGTAGCTTTTACGATATTTTAGTCGATTGGTTGGGTCGTGGATTAGTTACTAGTGCAGGCAAAAAATGGCATACTCGTCGTCGCATAATTACGCCAACATTTCATTTCAAAATATTAGAACAATTTGTCGAAATATTTGATCAGCAAGCGACTGTGCTTGTTAAAAAAATGTGCAATAAGGCTGACGGTAAAACTCCGATAAATATTTACCCGGAGATCAGTTTAGCTGCTCTAGATATCATAACAGGTAAGCGAACGATTCGTGTAGCACTTACTTTTCACTATTATCTGAGTTATATAGACGTAGTAAAAAAAAATTTACTTTTTAAGATAAAACTCGTTTTTATTGCGATTTATTTTTGCCACAAACCAGATGCTAGTGATACAACTTTTTACATATTATTACCGTAGACGATACATACAAACAGACATTGCATACCTGTTAGTTTTTTTTACCTCTAAACATCTAATCATACTTCCATGTGGCCGCATAAGTCAGATGTCTGTCCGTCCGTGTGTCGTCTCTTGACACGATGGAATATTGCCTGCCGTCTTCTTATGTAGCGTGACCCATCTGCAAGTATGGCTGCGTAACGCGAAAAAGTACACTTTACAATCCGTAGATTATTCCGGTCTAATGCTCTGTGCATATAAGGGTCATAATAGGGGTCATCTAAGGGTGTAGTGAAACGTGTGAGCCTGAACACGTGCAACGTCGAAACTATAAGGATTATATATGTAAATCTTAATATAGTTACTTCCTACGGCCAATTTCAAGGTCAATGCGCGGCTACATGATCGCCGCCCTCATTTAACGATAGTATTTTTCATGACAGTAGCGTGACTGTAGTTTCAGATGATAGTTAAGAAGAATTCGCCCTAAAGCGTATAATATTGTCGCTCTATTGCTTGTGTTTCACTTCACGGCTTCACTTAATTTCAGAAACGGCTATGGGTGTTAAAGTTAGCGCTCAAGAAAATCCGAATATTGAATATGTTAGAGCATTGGCCCAGTAAGTTCCAATTTTCTTGCATAAGTGATTGTTGACGGATTGATTAATAATAAAATTCCAGTGTTTGCAAAATAATAGGCAAACGTTTTATTACACCAACCCAACGCTTGAATTGGTTGTTTCGTTTAACTGCTCGGGGAGATTATCTCAAACTCCATGATAATATAAATGTTTTGCATAAGTTTACCGATGAAGTGATACAAAGACGACGCGACGCTTTGGAGGAAGCCTTACGAGACGGAACTTATGAAAGTGAGTTAATTCTATGGCAAGCAAATTATTTATTCATCTTTTGATTGTTGCTTGATGTTGATGTTGTTGGCCGTATAGAAAGTTCAACGGTGGAGGATGTGGCTACTAAAAAACGCATGGCTTTATTAGACGTTTTGTTACTATCCTCCGTTAATGGTAGCCCCTTGAGCAATGAAGACATACGCGAAGAAGTCGTGACATTTATGTTTGCCGGCCATGATACTACCACTAGCGCTATGTCCTTCATTTTATATTTAATTTCTCGATATCCCTTAGTACAGGCGAAACTAATTGCCGAAATCCAAAATGTATTAGGTAACGATAACAATAAATCACTTACGTATAATAACCTGCAGGAGTTGAAATACATGGAATGTGTTATAAAGGAGGCATTACGCTTATATCCACCCGTAGCCTCTATAGGACGACAAGTTACCGAAGATATTGTTATAGGTAAATATATATGTTGCAAATATATAACGAATCAGATTGGAGATGAAAATCGATTCTTTTCCGCCTTAATTAGAGGACTTAAATATACCAGCCGGTGCTAACGTGAGTGTCCCATTTTATTTGGTTTTGCGCGATCCAGACTATTATGATGAGCCCGATATATTCAAACCAGAACGTTTCAATTCTCCTGTTGGTAAAAAAATCAATCCATTCGCTTTTACGCCATTCTCGGCTGGACCGCGCAATTGTATTGGTAAGAAATTTGCTATGCTGGAAATGAAAAGCACCGTCTCGAAGATGTTGCGGCACTTTGAATTACTTCCATTGGGACCTGAGGTGCGGACCGCTTCGCATATTATTACGCTTTCGGTGACCGGTATACATTTAGGACTTAAACCTAGAGAATGGTAACACAACTAACTAACTGCTCTACTTAATCGAAAAGTAATTTTCTCCGCTTCCTTTTATTAATTGTGTTATGGAAACAAATGAAAATATAATAAAAATAATGTTCTCTTGCACTTAAGATTTATATTTTTAAACTTGTATTTATTAGTTTTAGACAAATTGTAAGAAAAGTTGTTGTGAATTTATTTCATTAAAATCGTTGCTTCACAATCCAATACAATTTGTTTTCTTTCCCACCTCTACGTCAACTTCATACTTAAACTATCGCATGTAAAAGTCTTTGCCCTGACATGCTTCGAAAATAAAACAATTAAATAACAATTTTCGACTATATCAGCGATATTCTGAGCAACATCGCAGAAATGCGTCATAAGTCATTATTTTTTCGATTGCTTTTTTGCGAGTTAAAGAATTTGTTTTATAACAGTATCGGTATTGGAATGTTCTTCTGTGATTATTGCCTGGAAATATTAAATTTGCTACAAGGTCCCAAAAAACTATGGCAAGAAAATCTATTTTTTATTCCCCACCACTGTAAGATGGGGAGTACACGCATTTTGTCTTTTTTCCATAACGTCCAAAAGGAAGCTTCAGAGACCCTATGAAGTATGTATATCCTTGATCAGCGCGGAATTCCGAGTTTATTTAATCAGGTCTGTTTGTCTGTTCGTCTGTTTGTCTGTTTGTCTGTTCGTCTATTTGTCTGTTCGTATGTTTCTCTGTTCGTCGGTTCATCTGTTTGTCTGTTTGTCTGTTCGTCTGTTCGTCTGTTCGTCTGTTCGTCTGTTCGTCTGTTTGTCTGTTTGTCTGTTCGTCTGTTCGTCTGTTCGTCTGTTTGTCTGTTTGTCTGTTTGTCTGTTTGTGTGTTCGTCTGTTTGTCTGTTTGTCTGTTTGTCTGTTTGTCTGTTTGTCTGTTTGTCTGTTTGTCTGTTTGTCTGTTCGTCTGTTTGTCTGTGTGGTGTGTGTTGCTGGCACTCTCCTGCTCGCAAAAATGAAGATATCGACTTCAAATTTGGTAGAAAGATTGTTGGAAATTTCCGCATGCAGGTTGGTATTGAAAATGAGCCAAATTGGTTGGGGGCTGTGGAGCATAAACTGAACGCAACTTTGTTTTTTTTTTAAGAAAAATTTTTCCTCGTTACTTGGAAATTATTAAAGTTAGAAGGCTAATATTTTCCACGTTTCCTTTACGAAACAGTCTACTCTTTAGCTTCGGAAATGGAACCAATCGGCCATACAAGGGTATAAGTAATTAAATTTAATTTTTTTTTTAATTTTTTCAGGTTTTTATGCTCATTTATCATAAGGCGAACAAGACAGAATGTTTAAAACTATTTTGTATACTCATTAAATGAAGATAGATTATCTGTCTAAAAACGGGTTAATTCTAAAATGAATACGCCAGACATCGTGATTACTTCCTTCTTAATAATACCAGCGATATGGGTCTCAAATAAAAAAACTTGGCGAATAGAATGCGAAAAGCATAGTGATAGGCATGTGAGATTCGGCCACCGCCGAATATCACTATTATGAGCGTGTCGAATCGTCGAATTTAACCATTGCGTGCATTGATTGCTATTTCGTATTATTTGATCATTTTCATCAATAAATGTTGCCGATCAAAATACATGCAAGGACCTATTAAAATGAAAAATTTCTTCGACAATATATTGACCCGCAAATAATGTAAATATATGATAAAGTGAACCGCTACGTGGACCGCTACGAACCCTGTTAAAAGAGAAGGACAATTTTTATTAGAAGCTTTGTGATTTTTCTTTTAAAGTTTTGCACTTAATGCTGAAAAGCTTAAAATAAGAAATTGTTCAAGCAAGCGAAACAAGTCGCGCGATTTATTCATAAAAAATTTCCTTGTTTTATAATTTTGTATGTGTGCGCGGACGCCGGCTTAAGCCTACGTTCATCCCGGTCGCTGAGCGCAGGATCAAACTCATTAGGGGCACAGCGTCAGGACCCAAAGGCAAGAGTTTGTAGTTTCGCAACACTTTCCCAATAATCATTTTCATTTCAAACATAGCATATTTTTGTCCAATACAATTACGTGAACCCGCACTAAATGGCACAAAAGCGAATGGATGGATCTTATCTTTGGCCTCTGAAAGGAAACGTTCGGGTAAGAACGCCTCAGGGTTTGGAAAATATTCCGGATCATGACTTATATTATATAACGGGATCATAATTTGCGTATCCGGTGGTATGATTACATTCCCTACAAAGCCAAAGATGCGAAAGCGTTAGAAAGTATTAGTTAAGAGAGACAGATATTTAAATGAATATCGTAAATATGAAAACCCACCAATTTTGGATTCTTCGTCTGTGACACGTCCTATGAAAGGTACCGGCGTATATAAGCGTAGAGCTTCCTTGATAACACATTCCAAGTATTTTAAATCTTGCAAATCTTTCGTCGTAATCGCTGCATTTTCAGATTTTTCCAATACTCGTTGAACTTCTTCGTAGGCTTTCTCTTGGATAGCGGGGTGACGAGAAAGCAAATAAAACGTGTACGCTATCCCACTAGCTGTGGTATCATGTCCTTCAAACATGAAAGTATCGACCTCTTCTCGTATATCCTCGTTACTTAACGGCTTACCATCAATTGTCGATTGCAATAGAAGATCGAGAAAAGCTACACGATTTCTTATTCCCAGTTGATGAGTTTCGCTATCTGGCCAAAGTGATATTAAAATTTTAATTATTTATGAATTTTAGCTTCATTAATATACCAGAAGTTTTTTGGGAGCTATTTTCGGAAGATTGTTTCAAGTTTTCTCGTCTATCTTTGATGATTTGATCCGTAAACTTGTGCATCGTATTGATATGTCTTCTCAAACGTATTGCATCAAGAGGACGGGCTAAATAAAAAATAATATCATAAAAATAGAAAGGTTGTGTGCCCCGTGCACCTAATATATTGGTTGCGCTAGAAAATTTCAATTGTTAATATAATAGACGATATTGGATACTTTTGCATATTTACCCGGCCAGAGCTGTCGTGTATGGGAAGTCGGGATGCGTATGAGCTTCAATTTTCACACCCATAGCCGTTTCGGTTATAATGTTCAACGTTGTTAAACACACTTCAGAGAACATTTCAATTACCGTTTGACCATCGGCTTTGGCTTGCAAGCCCTCAACGAATATCTCACTTTGTTGATCGAATATCTCTATAAACTTTTCCAACATTCCAAAATGAAATGCGGGCGTAATAATTTTACGTCTGGCATGCCATTTCGTACCCGTACTAATTAGTAAGCCATCACTTAGCCAACTACGCAGTATATTATAACCAAAATTTTTTGTTATCAGACGACTGCTGCTTAAAATGATCTCCAAGTATTCAACATCTTGGATGAGTAACATTAACTTATTAAATATGAAGAAATGACAAACTTTTCCGTAATTAATACGGAAAGTGTCACATAAAGTAAATATTTCTGAAAATAGTAAATAACAAAATAAAAAAAAATAAAAAAAAAAAAAAAACAAGTAAGAACATTATAGTCGAGCAACGCCGACTATTAGATATCCTACACCACTTCGCCTGGTAATAATATTCCAAAAAGAACGCATTATTTTCATGCAAAGCATGCAATTTTTATGAAAGCCCCGCATATTGGAAGATTAGACTTTCTCTCCATATAAGAGTTTGCGTTTCGTGATAGCGCCCATATGAGTGGAGGTTCAAAAAAGATAGACTTATGTCATCCAAATCCTCTACCGTTAATTTTTTTGCTGAAACGCTCCTATGTATTAATTTTTGAAAATTAAGCCTTCTCTCGGAGAATTTATTACTCATAAGATATGTGGTATGACGTGGGGCCGGGAAATAGGCCCATGTAGTTCAAATTGGGTTCACTTAATTTTTTTATTTAATTACTATCATAAGCAAATTTTTATCACAACAAAATTAACAATTCGGCTTTTTGGGCATATAAATGTTTACGTTCCATGGGAACGTTTATATGCGGAGATATGCAAAACGTAGACCTACGTGGTCCAAATTCGGTAAATGTAGATTTCTTTGTCAATTTACTATTATGAACCAATTTTCAGCATGAAATATTACAAATTATATCTGTTTACCATATAAAGATTTAGTTTAGGTAGGAGCGGCTATATGAGAGAGGGTACCAATTCAGAATGGCCCAATACTGTAGCAGAGCGAGTTTCGTCGAGAAATTATGAAAATTGCAATTGCTTCCCATATAACATCTTTTTAGAATAGAGTGTTATATGCGGAGTGGTCGAAAAAGTGGACCCATCCGAACCCACTTTCAATACCATCCGTCCTTGGGTCAAAACACGTCACTGTACCAAATGTCATCGAAATATCTCAAAAATTGCAGCCTGTACCTCGAATAAAAATATGCATGGGCAGACAACAGACGGACAGACAGACAGAAAGATTTAAATCGATTTAGGAAATGATTGTGTATCGATCGGTAAGGTGGCCCTCCTGGATGTTGCATACGTCCGCACTAACTTAATATACCCTATACCATAAGTGGTGTAGGGTAGAGAAAGATCATGATTACACTTCAATTTTGTAGAGTTTCGCGTAGTTTGCTGGTAAGCCTTTCACAATAAGCGTATCGTTCATCTAAATACGCTTTGCTTACGACATGCGGTTAAATAAATTTTAAAATTTTTTACGCGTCAGAAACCTTTAAGGCCGATTAATAGAAAAAGGAAGCTTGAAAAGCTTTTAACGGCGATTGATTGGAATTAACTAAGATAAAGCCAATTAGATAGTTGTCATGATAAACGTGTTTAAAGAACTAGAATTACTCGTTATATCGCTGCCGATCCATGGCAAGATATCACCGAACAGCGGTAAAGATAGCTTACATCCTGCTAAGCCGCGTTTGCTTAAATATATTTTAGTGGAATATTTATGAATGTAATCCCATATCACCAAGCTTAGCAATACGCAGATTATTGTTGTCCAGAACATTTTCAAAAAACAAAAAACAATTTCTTAAATAATTTGCGAGTCTACTACGGGACACGAATTAACACTAAAGCCGCTTTTAAATTCTGTGATATATAAATAAGTTGAAAATTGATAGCGGGAAGCGAATATTTTTTTCTGCTGTTGTCTGTCATGCATTTTGCTTGTACTTACTGCTTAATAAATATGAATATTGTGTGCTTATGCTTTGCGGTATTGCATGGTGGTATACTTTGACACGGTATAGTAAAGAATGTATGTGCACTCGATTAGTTACTTTTGCTTGCAACATCGAAATACATGCAACGAGGATGACGTGAAGTACATCTGTCTCTTAATCACCCTGAAATTCTGAGCCTATTTATTTGTGTCCGTCAGTCTGTTTGTGCCTGAATAAAAACTTAGTGCCAGCTCAGCTAACATCCATTACAATATATTTTCAAATTAGCGTAAGTAGCGATTCGATTGCGCTGTTGAACCTTAAAAATTCATCGTAAGGCGAATAAAAATTGGTTGCTTACTCTTCTTATGTCATGCATGATAAACATTCGTGCTCTCTGTTAAGATAAAAATTCGATTTTCTTATGTCCGTTTCTCCGTTACGGTCGTAGGTAATAGAAATGAAATTTTCAAAAGTTAATTTTTTTATTTTTTTCCCGCAATGATTATATTAAAGGGGTGGTAAAAAGGTTAAACGGTCCACACATTTTTGCTTATATGTTTTAGGCAAATTTTATCTTGCAAAGATAACGCTTAGAGTGTTGTATATTCGTTTTTGCCAGAAGTCTGCTCTACTACAAGGAGAGATATAATTAAATATTGCTTAACGTCGATTTAAGTTGGCTAAGTTGAACCGGGCGAACGAGCAGTTCGTTGCTTCAATTCAATCATTAAAACTAGGAATCACAACCAAACACTTTACCTGAAGGAATGAAAACCGGTTTCGTAAGACAAAACGATATTTCTCCAGTTATGCTCCAGTTAGGCAATAGCCGATTTTCGTGTGGTGGTGGGCTCCAGAGCAAACCCCTTAAAGTGTAAAACAAGAATTGCTTTCGAATTGATTCACAATTGAGTCAACATAACATAGGATAGAATGGAGAGCACACTTCCCAAGCATATTTCACTATAGGTGTAATCACGTGAAAATCATTTCCAGTCGTTTCGTAATGACAAGTTAAAGTGAAGCTTGTTTTTTTCCCTATAAAACTAACTGTGTGGATGATTCAAACATGCACGCGCCCAATGATAAGTAAACTATTTTTATTGCTTTTAATGAAACGCATCTTATTATTTTCAGGTATTTGTACAGGGTTGCATTTTAAATAAAATAAACAATTAGCTTTCGTCGTAATGAATGATCCTCCGTCTTGCTCGAGAGCCATTGCTCCTTCCGATCGCTGCTGGATTTTGAATATTTCAATCACTTCTTTCGGTGTCGAAAATTTTTGCCTCCACAATCTGTTCTTCATGCGTGAGAATAACATGACTGCATACTTTGCAAAATCTGGCCTCCAAAGCGACTCATGCACAATTGAAGGATCTACGGTCCACTCTGAGCAATTACCTTGACATCTCTACTTTATTTCAAATATATATAAACGATTATTCATTTCGAGGTTCTTCGAAAGTGGACTATCGCCATTATTCCAATACCGTTATATGCAATAATTATTCATCGGGGTTTCAGATAGTTTCGCATAAATCCATCGATTCTTCATCTATGACAATGCTTTAGATTTTCTCTGCATTGATTCGCTTACATAAGTTGTCTTAGACAAAGACTTATGACGAAACCGAATATTATTTATCACGTGTTCTGTAACGCGAGTAACTCCTTTCTCTACTACTCTCTTTTAATATTATTAAGATCTTTGCACCACATCCGCTAGATGACAACTGATTATCTAAAAATGATTAGGAATAGTTGAGTATATGCAATATATTAATAACAAGAGCGAAACTTTGAGACGTAGTGAAATGAACTTTGCGCTCGAGCTCTTTTTAATACGACAGGTAACTGTAATTGAAGTCATTTTCAATTAACTTTGCATGTCGTACAATAAACGTCAATATTATCAAATCATTAGTTAATTCGTTAAAGCAATCACGGCAAGCACGGGGTTTGTTTAAAAAAANAAAAAAAAAAAAAAAAAAAAAAAAAAAAAAAAAAAAAAAAAAAAAAAAAAAAAAAAAAAAAAAAATGCATAGAAATAATTAAAAACTAAGATTAACCGCAGAGATTACTTAACTGAATCGAATTTGTATTACGGCATTTCTTGAATCAGTATTCTACAAAAAGTAATCGGCGCAAATGCTTATCTAAGGTAATCTGTTCTAAAAATTTCCTAATTATCGCGGATTACGCAACACCTCTTAAATAGATTAAACCAGTTTTACACATATTTAAAGTATTTAGATATCATTCAACTATCTATAGTTTTTATTTTTACACACATGACGTCATGCGTTTTATGTTATTTGTAATAATAAGTGCTTGCATGCATTCTGGTCAGTTTTTTATTTAAATTAATTAAAATATTTTCCATACTTTTCAGCAAGTTTTTCCCATCTTTCTGGCGACAGGGCGATACCGTAGCGAAAGAACGATATGGGTTTGGCAGCGATCCAATCATCCACCCAACCGCGTGTCAGCCATGCAATGATGCATCGATCTGAACAAGTGGTAACCAGAAGGCGCTGTGTCCGATGAGTACGCTCAGTGCGACAGAACTTGCCGTTCGAGCTGCAACAGTGTGTCCTTCACAACTCTTGCAAGGTGTGACCGAGCGTCGCCATGCAATAGGATGACTTTGCGTCTGTTAACAGTTTTTGCTGGTCTTCTTTGCAACAATATATCGTTCAATTTATTCAATTCACGTCGGTAGACATCTGCAGTAATCGTTTCCTTCGGTTTTATCAGCTCGTACTTCACTATATTTTGCTGATCCCACCACAGCATGCACAGCAAAGCTTTATCTCCATGAATATTCCATTTCGGTGTCCATGGAGATAACTCTTCCGGATTAACCCATGACTTTTTGCGCTTAAGTTTCTCGTAGTAGATCCACTTTTCATCACCAGTCATAATAGACCACAGAAAACTTATCTTTATTTGCCTGGCAAACAATGAAATCGGGCTATAATCGAGCAGCATCACTATAAACTGCTAAAAGTATTTGATGGGCTCCGGCAGCACATTTCTTTCAGTTAAACAACGTCGAAAATGCAATTTTGAGCGTTCCATGATTAGTGTCTATGTACACGGAATAACTCAATTATGCTAAATGGAAAACTATTGTATGTTATGTAGGAAAAGGTTAAAATGATCGAATTTAACGTGTGTGTTGTGTCCGCCTTACTTTATTATTTTCACCAATAGATGGCGCTGATCAAAATAAATAATGTCTGCGCCAATAACAAATCGAAAATCCCGCTTGGACTTCTCTTTAATTATTATTAATTATTAAATAATAATTAAAAATTAAAAAATAATTAAATAATTATTAAATATTATTAATTATTATTAATATTATTGTCGAAAAATGCGAAAGAAGAGCATGAAAACTGTTGGAGTTGTGCACCGTTTCGAACATGTTTCGAACGAAACAGTAGGTAATATATGTACCTTCAGCACCATTGTGCAATTTTTGCGAGAAAGAGACGGACGATAGAGATTTTGTCGGTGATGGTGACTTTTGGGATGCGCTACACATGAAAAAAGTTTTTGTTGGATGTGCCATGCTTTTTTTTGTGGGATGGGTCACGCCTTTTTTTAAGTTTTGTGGGTGAAAAAAGGCATGGTTCGTCCTATCCGAAGGGATGAATCACGTCTGTTTTGGTGTTTGCGCCCACCCGAAGGCACTCGAAAGCGGCCGAATGTGCTCCGAATGGCTTTCGTGAGAGCTTTTTTGAACCCGGGGGTCCGAGATGGATGTTCGTGTTGGCGTTTTCGACGGTGTTGTTGTGCTGTTGTTGCAAACTTGTGTTGCAAACGAAGTATACCCTACCCTGGTATGTAGTTAAGTGTACTGACCCTTGTGCATTTCGATACAATTTTTGTACTGTGAGAATTCTTTGTGGTTTTGCGGTTTTTTAATTGATTCACTGGCCTATCTTAACACTATTAATGGCTGACCTATATTTAATATTTTTCTTCGTAGAATATAATTCTCATTTATTTTAAGTTTATTTCAATATATAATATTCAATAAAGTTTTCTTTCGATATTGGATAGTTCGATCTTTGGATATGGGATAGTTTTAAATTTAGATTTAAGCTAAGGGTTCGCATATCCAAAAATCTTATATCAGACCGCCAGTTTATATTGAATAAAGCCGCTTGAAAGTCCCGCTCTTCGAGACTTATTTCAGCCGCTGTCCGGAATGCCGCTGTGTGGGAATTTTTAATACGACCAACGCAACATATAACTAGACGGATATTTTTGCGTTGGTTATTATAATTTTTACCATTAATCGGCAATCGAATATTCTTCCCCTTTCCCAATTTAAACTGGCAACCCGTCTCACATGTACCGAGCCATATATATATTATGAGTTGTAAAAAGGTTGAATTGTATACGAAAGAAGCACACCCTGTCGTAAGCATCACCTTCCTTGGTTTATTCGTAGGGAAAGTTTGCTCGAGCTTTTTTCAAAGCTTAAAAAAACCATAATGAAGACCATGGTGCGCCATGAACACAGGATAAAGTGAAGTATTTGCAGTACCTCAGTACTACTAATTAATGGATTTATTGAACTAAAAAAAAGGACATCCAGACCATCGCGAACTATCCGAAACAATGATTGCGCCTTTTTTCAAAGCATTGCCATTCGTTTCTACATTGTAAAGTTCGCTCAGGGAATTTCAAAATTATTGAATTAGAATATGCGTCCCTCTAAGCCCTCTCCATCAGACATAGCTTCTTGTGATTAATAATTGATTCAAACGACAAGTCGATATCGTAATATGAACAGCCTTTCTGTTCTTATGATGAAATAAAAAAATTGAAGAAAATGCTTCTCTAATGAAAATAAAAACAACTAGTGGATTAACTAATGACAATATCTTGTACAAGTCATTGAGTTAACTTTTTCAAGTCAAGATTTTTTGCTAAAAATTAAAATCAATTAACTCATACATTTACTGAGAGTATTCAAAAGATTCTTTTCGATATGCTTACCTAAATTTTATAAATACATTATACTAAAGATTAGCATTAAGTAGACGGACGGACACAATTAAATTTGCTGGAATTGCCTGGCGTTTTTATGTTTCTTGATTACTTCTGCACTGCATTAGAAACATTTCTTAATATTTTATTCTTCTTATGTAACAAGCCGCCAACTACAACAACATCTTGAATGAATACATATAACCCTTAGATTTATCTTATCTACGTTATAACATTTAATATTAAAATATTAGTTTCTAGTTTTTATATCATGGCCGTTGCCTTAAGCCTACGTTGCAACCAGTTGTTGAACGTAAAATTAAAGTCACTATTGGTGCAATATTGGGACCCAAAGGTAATATTTCATAATCTCGCAATACTTTGCCGACAATCATTTTCATTTCAAGCATAGCAAATTTTTGTCCCACACAATTACGTGGACCGGCACTAAAGGGGACAAAGGCAAACGGATGCATTTTAGTAGTATTCTCCAATAGAAAACGCTCGGGCAGAAAGTCATCAGGATTCGTAAAATATTTGGGATCACGAGCGACGGCATGCAATGGTATGACAATTTGAGTATTAGGTGGTAGAGTTAAATTTCCTAAAAGATACAAAGTTAGATAAAAGGGAAAAATCTTAACGGATCCAAAGCTGCTTCTAACCGATTTTGAATTCTTCTTCTGAAACACGTGTAATTAAAGGCACTGAAGGATGTAAACGCAGTGCTTCCTTAATGACACATTCCAAGTACTTTAAGTTTTGCAAGTCTTTCATAGTAATCGGTTCAGTTTTCGATTTGTTTAATACTTGTTGAACTTCTTCGTAGGCCTTCTGCTGTGCGTGGGGATGACGAGCAAGCCGATATAAAGTGTGAGCGAGGCCACTAGTGGTCGTGTCATGTCCTTCAAACATGAAAGTATCTACTTCTTCCCGTATATCCTCATTGCTTAATGGCTTGCCATCGATTGTAGACTGCAGCAGAAGATCGAGAAAAGCTACACCTTTTTTGATACCCAAATCCAAGTGGGCTTCTGCCTCTAAAAGAAAAGAAAATTGAAATCTAAAAGACACGAGGAAATAATTTTTGAAAAATACCAGCATTTCTCTGATGGTTCTCTGCGATCGATTTGTGTAATCGTTTTCGCCTTTCTCGTATAATACTATCAGTGAACGCGTGCATGATTCTAACATTTCTCTTTAAACGTATATTATCCAGCATATGGGTTATGTGGTAAATAATGTCCAGATAATAGGCTGGCTGCGTGATTCTGGCCGCTATGAGGTGAGTAGTACTTTAAAATTAAACATTTTGATAAAATGTAACAAAAAAAGATTTGACAAAAACTTTTAATACTAACTGTGCCAGTGCCTTAACATACGGCAAATTTGGATGCTTTTGGGCATCAATTTTAACACCCATAGCAGTTTCTGTTATGATATCCAAGGCAGTTGGACACACTTCCGAGAACATTTCAATCACGGTTTTTCCATCGGCTTTTCCTCGCAACCGTTTAACGAAACTGTCACTTTGTCGATCAAAAACATCGATAAATTGCTCCAATATGGCGAAATGATACGAACGAGTAATAATTTTGCGTCGGGCGTGCCATTTTGAACCGCTACTCAATAATAGGCCGTCGTTGAGCCAACCTCGTAACACATCGTAAACGAAATTTTTCTTTATTAAGCGTGGACTACTTAAGATCGGTTCCAAGTACTCAACCTCCTGTACAATTACGAACAGAAAATTAAAAAACCAAAGCTGGCAAACTTTACCGTATTGTTCGCGAAAGTAACGCATTAAATTAAGAACATCTGGAATGTAGAGAGAGAGAGAGAGAGAGACAGAGAGTGAGGTATTGGCATAAGGAAAATAAACTTTTTCTGTGATATTTATGAAAAATTGTTTCTCGCATATATTCAAGGTCTCGAAAGAAATGGATTTGGGCCTCTTAAACCAGAACAAGATATATGTTACTCCAGCTGCTAGCCGTACCAGTTAAATCGCATCGGGAATAACACACAATTCTAATGCTTATGAATAATGAATGAAGTAATGAATCTGGTTCATCGTCCTCGCCAACCAACCTCGAGCTTCGGGGTAACATGGGCCATACGTTGCTTATGTAAGCATCTTTTCATATCAAGTATTCTTCAAGTATATAAAAAAAAAAACTTTCCAACAAACAAATCCCCTAATAGGACTACTCTGCTTCCTCACCGCTTTCACTAATTACCAGTAGACTTTTTAGTCTTTTATAGTCCTGCTTGCTTACGGAAAAATGTATCTGTTGGGGTGCTTCGAACCGTTGCTCATGTTCTTATATTTTAATCAAGTATACATAAACAACATACACTCCCTTTTCTCTCCCCTACAGATATATCTAATAGTTTGGAGGGGAATTTCTGTCTGTCTCGTATTTTAAACAGGCAGGTGGTAAGTTTTCTTGTGAATGAAAAAAAAAGAAAAATATCTGGCCAGTGAGTCATTCGGATTTTTTTTTTTTTTTTGTATTTACCTGAAGTCTTTTTTTTTACAGTTCATCATTTACTGGTGATATTTAAAGCGAAAAACATGTCAGTAGATAAAGTGCATTTACAAAAAGGAGACAACGCATCGGTTGCATGTAAATATTTATGTGCGATATTCGGAAGAGATATTGGAAATGTACTTGTCAAAGATGGGGGATCTGAGCCTCCAAGAAAGTGATCGATCTGGACGACCATCCAAGATCGATAATTATGTTTTGCGATCCATGTTGGAAAATAATCCACATTTAAGACATCGAGAAATTACAGAAGAGTTAGGCATTCATCGTACAATTTTTGGAGATCACATAAAATCTCTTGGGTTTTTGTTAAAGCAAAGTGTTTGGGTTTCACATGAATTAACGGAAAAGAATTTGTCTGATCGTGTAAGAAGATGTGTTCATCACACCTGATTAGACACGATGTGGACCGGTTTTTGGATAAGCTGGTTACTGGAAATGAAAAGTGGATTCTTTACGAGAATATTGAGAGAAAAATATCTTACTGGAAACCAGGAACATAACCAGGAGTAATCATCAACGAAAAGTACTGCTTTGTTTGTGGTGACACAAGAAAGATCCAGTGTACTACAAGTTGCTGAAACAGGGAAAATCCACTAAAGCGGATCTGTACTGCAGTCAGCTGGATAAATTGAATGCAGCTATCAAAGCAGTAAGGCCTGCATTAGCGTGTAGAAAAGGAATAGTCTTCCACCACGATAAGGCTCGAATGCATGCTGTAATGGTGAACCAACAATAAAAACTGAATGCGTTAGAATGGGAAGTCCTTAGTCAGCCACCTTATTCACCTGACATTGTACCATCTCTGATTGTTATCTGTTCAGATCTTAGCAAAATTATCTAATGGGAAAAAATATTGAAGTCTTTTGAAAACGTTTCTAAGGCAGTTGCTGACTATTTTAACTCCAAGGATGAGAACCTTTACAAAACAGGAATTCACAGGTTACCTGAAAGATGGCAACAGGTTGTAACAAATAACGGAGTATATATAATGGATTAGCATTAAACACCTATTTTTATAAATGATTTCAAATATTTTCTTTAAAGTACGACAGAATTTTCTCTTCAACCTAATATTTCTGAACAGAACTGTGCTTACTTATATCGTAATCATTTGCAGAGGTCTTGATCAATTTAATAAAAACAAAAAAAACGACAACAAAAAATCGTAAAAAATCGTTGTTTATATCTCCACGAGTTTTGATTCCGGTGGAATTTAATTTTCTCTATTTTTAAATGATTCTCTTTCTGGTCAAACGTTTAGGATCCGTGCTTCAATATTTCTTCTCTATCAATCATCAGATATGTGGACATATTCGCATATCTGAATCGATCTACAATCTCATCCTAATATATACAAATCAACATATATTACAAGTACGTTTACCTGTAGGCATAATGAAAAGCTTAATAAATGTACCTTTTCATCATTCATTCATTCATTTTTTTAAAATGCATTTAAATGACATCGCTGGTAGTCGCATGTTCTTAAACTTGATTTTGTGTTATTCTTGAAACCGGTTTTTCAACAAAATGCAAGGTTACACTATTTAATCTTGATATTATATATAGTCTTAGGAAAGAAGAAAAAAAAAAAAAACTGTATATCTATATATACGTATATATGTATATACATTTAATTTAACATATGTAATTATTATTATTATTATTAATTTTAATTATTCTTTTTGACGTGTATTCTATATATACGTATATATATATATATATATATATATATATATATAAAGTAGCGGTTTTAATTAATTAATTGTTTTCCGGAAAAATAATTTTTCTGCTAAAACGCTACTATGAATTAATTTTCCTTCACAAATGATATCATGATTAAGATATCATGAGATATCTTATAAGGAATGGGGAAAGAAATAGTACCCATGTGGTTCAAATTAAGTTCACTTAATTTTTTTATTTAATTACTATTATGAGCAAATTTTTATTACAAAAAAAATTAACAATTAGGCTTTTTTGGCATCTAAGGGTTTACGTTCCATGAGAATTCTTACATGCGGTAATATCTAAAAAATAGACATACGTGGTGCAAATACGGTAAACGTAGAATGTCCAAAGTTTTCACACCAATTAAAAATGCCGAAGCACTACTACTTCGTCACTTGTGCCGGATAATTTGAAAAATTGCAATTTTTTTCCATATAACGACATTTCAGAATAGGGTGTTATATGTGGAGTGGTTGAGAAAGTGGACCGATCCGAACCATTTTGAATTGTGTGCGTCCTTGAGCCAAAGCACGACACTGTACCAATTTCATTTCCAAAAATTACGGCCTGCAGCTTGAACACAAAACTGCATGAATAGGCATCAGACGGACAGACAAACACTTATTATTATTATTATTATTATTATTATTATATAAATTTAGCCAGAGAATGAATTTTAAAACTAAAGTCTTAAAGCACTAACATCTAAAGCTTTCGGTTTTATTGAAAAAAGTCTATCCTACTTGAGATTTGAACCCACGACCATTGAGCTGCTAGTCGAGACTCTTACCTACTCGGCCAATTAGGCGGATAGTATTCCATTTAGTGTTCGCACTGCAAGTTCTGTCACACTCAGCGTACTCACCATACGCGCCATAGCGCCTTCTCATTACCATTAGTAATATTTTATAATTATTGGGCATAATGTTCGCAAAGCTGTCAATGTATTTGGGTACACACATGTAGTGCTAACCATCATTATGGATGAGAGATTATTTACGTTATGTGACATGGAATTTTGGGTAAATTTTGTTGCATTTTGAATGAGAAAATCGTTTCGTTTTGTTTTGCTTTTTTTGTTTACCCCACTTGTTGATAATGAAAAAAGAAAAATATATATTCAGACTTGCACGCACAGAAACGATACAACACTGTCGGAAACCAGGGATAGATAAGTAAAAGAACTTATTAAAAAAAAGCAAGTAAAAAAATCATTTTCGATCGTGACTGAATCTTTTATATCCATCGCCATTGTCCTAGAGAACATTAAAACAAGTAACAAAATCATATTCGGTTATCACCGAATGTTTTGTACCCATCACCGTGATCCTAAAAAAAAAAAATGAAAAGAACAAAATTTTCACACCCTATAATATTGGGCAGGTGTGGGTAATTCTTTCTATTGTTAGAGTAAGTGGAAATTTGTATGATGTATGTGTTGTGCTTTATGAGTGACAAGCGAAAAGTACGGAAAACAAAGATATTCACAGTGTTGTTGTTTGAAAAGTTTTAGGTCTTTTTCAAATTTTTTTGCAAATTTGTAGACGATATCGTCATTATTGCGAACGGTGGATTGTTTCCAGATGGACAGATTAACGGACGAATTCCGAATTTGAAACTGCGCACAAAATTGATATACCGTATAGTGTTTTGAAGATTGCTTTTGCACTATAATATTGAGTAGGCGTTTCCCGTCTTTTCCATATTCCACTACAGCGTCTCCTATAGAACATACATTCGAATTTTTGTAGATTCATCTGCTATAGTTTATAAATAGTGAGTAGAAAACCAATTTTTTATTCCTTTTGAAAAGAAAAGGTGTTCGCAGTTTACGTAGTCGTGTAAGCCTACGTGTTCTCCGATCGACTTGGCCCACCTTTAATACCAACCTGTGTGCAAGAACTTTCAATATTTCTGCAAAAATTTGAACGCGAGAATGTTTACAATAAGCATTACATAGATGGACAGACGGACATACTTAAATCGATTCAGAATTTGATGCTTGTCAACAATATATACACGTTGCGGGATCTCTGAAATTTTCTTCAGAATGAAAAAAAATAAGAAAAAAAAAACCCAAGCTCTGTAAAAATTAAAAATTTTCAAAAAAAAGGTTTTAGAATTACTTTTGGGATCGTTCCCCAGCGTTACCAAAATATCACCGATTAGTGGTAGAGATATTTTTGGACCTGGTATTCCATGTTTACGAAAATAATTACTGATGCGTCGTTTGCGAAAAAAATCCCCCAAAAGGATCGTTAATATCATTAGAATTATTGCAGTCCAGTACATGACGACGATTTCACTCTTAATTTCACACTTTCACAGGACAAAGATTCTTCGGTTATGGTTTTTATTTTATTTTTTTTTTTCTTATCTTTTTTCTAAATTTTTTTTTGAAAATGTTTTAATGCGTTTGCGTATATAATTAATACGATATCTTATGCGATTGATGCAATAAATGAATTGCAATAAAGTATAAAAAATATTGTTAACATGTGTGTTAACATTGCAGTTGAGCATATAATGACGAGAATAATTTTAATTTAACAGCAATTGTATGCTTTTTCTTATATGCCTTCGATTATTGTTATAGTGCACTTGCGTACGTACGTAGTGATACGCTATTTGGATTGACTGATAAATGTAAAAAGTTTTTTCGAGAAATGAGTGAACAGATTTTCACTTCTGTTTTTGAAACTGGGCTATTAAATCAACCGGTAGTTTATTAATTAATTGCTCTTTCATTCCCTTTCATTGCGGTCATTTTCTTTCTCTTTATCGTACACATACCCATGTTTTATTTATTTAAAGAGAAAATTATGAAAATATTGAATTTTCATAGAAAATCAATTTACGATTTGTTTAGTACATAATTAAAATTTTTAATTTATTAAGCATTAAAAAGAATAAATTGCTTAATTTTTGTTGTTTTACTCTCTTCCTCCATCTCGCTCTCTCCATATTTCATATAAATTATGGCATTTTCAATGTCAATGCGCTTTTTGAAATTTTGCATATTTTGCGCCCGCAAAAGTTAAACACAGATTTTGCGCGAAACAAATTGCAACGAGTCAAGTTGAGTATGTGTTAAAAAACTGAAATGATATTAAATTTCAAATAGGAAAAGACTGAATATGAATTTTACGAATCAATGAGTGCGTTTAGTAGATTTGCCAAATATTTTCAATGCATCGAAATATTGCATTAGACACAACTGCCTGAATGCGATACGTACTCTTTATTCGATACGATTGTAAGCCTATCAGCCTTAATCGATTCATAGGCGCATACGCAATTATCAAAGAGTTAATAGTTATACCCTATACAATTTGTGGTATATTAAGTTAATGCGGTCGTATGTAACACGCAGAAGGGCTTAAGCTAGATCCACCCTTTACTATACCGATCGATTCAGAATCATAAGTTGAATTGATTTAAGCCTGTCTGTCAGTCTGTCCATGTAAATTTGTGTTCAAAGTACAGGTCGCAATTTTTGAGATATTTCGATGAAATTTGGTACAATGACGTGTTTTGACTCAAGGACGGACGCTATTGAAAATGATTCGAATCGGTTCACTACCCACACAACGCCCTATTCTGAAAAGTCGTTACAAGGAAAACAAATGGCAATTTTCAAAATTTCTCAGCAAAAATGGCAAAGTAGTAGTGATGGTATAAAAACTTTGGACTGGTTGAGGCAATTTCTGAACCCTTTCATATAACCGAAGACCGAAGTTCATACGACAAAAAGGTATAACTTTTAATGCTTCATGATGAAAATTATTTCGCAATAGTAATTTAAGATAAAAAAATTAATTGCACCAAATTTGGACTACGTCGGTCTATTTTTTAGATTCTACCTCAATAAGAATTTTTACGAAAATTGATCCTTTGTAGAGCAGAAAAGTCGAAGTTTGTTTAATATGTGGCGATGAAAATTGGCCCCTAATGGTAATTTCATACAAAAATAAGACTGGTTGAGGCAATTTCTGAACCCTTTCATATAACCGAAGACCGAAGTTCATACGACAAAAAGGTATAACTTTTAATGCTTGATGATGAAAATTATATCGCAATAGTAATTTGAGATAAAAAAATTAAATGCACCAAATTTGGACTACGTCGGTCTATTTTTTAGATTCTACCTCAATAAGAATTTTTACGAAAATTGATCCTTTGTAGAGCAGAAAAGTCGAAGTTTGTTTAATATGTGGCGATGAAAATTGGCCCCTAATGGTAATTTCATACAAAAATAAGACTTCTGTTAGACAATGTGGTGTAGGGTATTTAATCATTGGCCTTGCTCGACTATATTGTTCTTATTTGTTTTTGACATTATTAAACGTAAAAAGTAGTGTTCAGCGTTTACTTTTATGCCGTAAGCTTCATAACAAGTTCATCCTAATATCGAATTTAAACTAAATTCCATGAAAATTTCGAACAAAATAAAAACATATATATAAAAATAAAAAGATGGATTCTGGAAACAAAATTTTTTATATACACAATTATCTCTAAAGTGCTGCAAATCGTATGAATTTTACACGATATACACGATATATGTGCAAAACGATCTCAATGAATCGATTTTTAGTGGGTGATAGTTTAATGGGTGTTAATAGATTCGACACAAGCCATATGTGTCTCGCTTCTTTCTTGCTTTCATTGGGTTGATTATCGACGGCACACATATTAATTTTGTTACTTTAAGAGAGAGTAAAGGAATTGCGAATTATTTAATCAGCATTCTCCCAAACTCTTTCTCTCTCTCTCTGTCTCTCTCTCTCTCTCTCTCTTCATTTTTTCTGAATCGGCTTGAAGAGAAGCGCGTATAACAAGAAGAATGAAGTGATGTTGTGATCAAATATTTAAATTTTTATTTCGCGAAAATTTTTTGTGAATCGACATAAGTGAAACATAGAGATAACGAAAGCAAGATTAATTTTATGAACTTTTCATTTTATTTCGTATTTTAAACTTGCTTCCACAATAGTGATAAGCAGTAAGTTTATAGATTTGCTTTTTCGGTTCGATATCGCTATCAAGAATGGAAACGCTTTAAAGCTTTCAATATAATAAACAAGCATAAGGCATAAATGATCCGATTAATATGCAAACGTAATGCAAGGCCTAAGGTATGATTTTTAATAAAATAAATGTTTCCCTGTGACCGTATGCATCTTTTACACCCACCTCATCACTGCTCTTAAAACATTTACTTCTTAAAGGAACTGGAAAGAGAACGAAAAAATACAAATCAACTATCGATATAGTATGATATTGGATGGGCGTGGTTGATGTTTTCCATATACGTTTTCATACTAATTTAGAATGCCGTAATACTACTACTTAGCCATTTTTGCGAAGAAATTTTGAAAATTTCATTTTTTTTCCATATAATGACTTTTCAGAATAGGGCGTTATAAGTGAACTGATCCGAACCATTTTCTATAGCATTCATCCTTTGGCCAAAGTACGCGGGTGTAGCACATTTCATCAAAATATCTCAAGAAGTTCGGCAAAAATACTTGGTGATACATCGGACGGACAGACAGGCTTAGATCGATTTAGAAAATGAGTGTGTGTGTGTGTCTGTATAAATAAATGTGTGCGTGTTAATTCTGAGCTAAGTATGGTGGACCCGATAAGGTGAAGGATTCGTTTTTTCTTAGCTCTATAACGCACTGGGTGACAAATGGTGGGACTTGCAAAAGAGATACACATAGAATGACAGTGATGGATATAGAAGATATGATCGGGGCCGAATATAATTTTCTTACTTACTCTTTCTTTCTTTCTTTTTTTTTTTAACCTTAAAGATGATGGTGAGTACGTCTTAAACGACTTTGCCCCTAACAATCGCTAATAATTCTTCACGTTCGGTGCCGTATTAAATAATTTCAAATGATAATCATATTTTTAATAAAAAACTAAATTTGCCATATTAAAGCAATTGATTGAAAGAAAGAATCAGGAACAGGCTAAGTAAGCATTAGACTATCTAATTACAGTGGCTTTAGGAAAAGAGTTTGTGCTAAAAGAAAGCCTACGTTTTTCTTCGACCGATGAAATATTTTCATTACTGTGTGCAATCATGTGGGCGAGTCATCCTTCCTGGCCACTTATTTTTATATAATAAATGGCGATCCCAATCAATGGGAGGGATCTTTTCATAGCTCTTCCAAACACGTAAACCAATTAAATTGATTCTCTACATCAAAAGGGGATTCTAGAGGAAAGCGAAATTTATTTTTATTGCTCGATGCCGGAATGACTCAAGAAGGCAATGACTCTTGCATTGTTTCACGAGTTGTGTAATATATGGCACGGTCTTGCTGCAACCATATGTCGTCCAAGCTTATACCTTACAACTTAAGCACAATAAATTTTCTTGGATCCCGTTACGATACCGAGCAACATAAAATGCTATTGGCTGGGATAAGCAGATTGGTCCAATGATGCTTTCATCAAAAATCCGTACGAAACAGTCACGCGTTATACGTGCATTCGTTTCTCAA
The DNA here is from genome assembly GCA_000688735.1 of Glossina austeni. Taxonomy (NCBI): domain Eukaryota; kingdom Metazoa; phylum Arthropoda; class Insecta; order Diptera; family Glossinidae; genus Glossina; species Glossina austeni. The sequence continues at coordinate 780,854 of KK502419.1, read as the reverse complement.
ACCCAAATGCGAGGATTCTATCATAGAATCAAGCCATCAGGTTGAGAATAGGACTGATCGTTTAAGATGATTTTGTTCGAAAAATCAGTATTCACTTATTGTTGTTCCATAAGCCATTACATGAATTTTAAACAAGTTGTTCTTTTAAGTAGTGCGCTTCCATTTTCCATAAGCGCAAGATGTCACGGATCATGTTGGCTTTTTCTTTTTTTTTCGCAAAATTCATCCAAATGTTGAGTGGATATGTATATGTGATGTGCACGATGTGGTATGTATTCCTCATTCTCCTGATTACATATCTTAAAGTTTATGCTTCCGAACGGTCCTCCTGGTAGGAGCATTAAACCGCAAAATACTTCGTATTGATCGTCATTCTTTTTCTCTCTCTTCCCCCGTTCAATTTTTCCATTCCACAACTTCTATCAATTCGAGCATTACTTCCAAACAATTTGTTATCTCCAACTTTCTATTGGAAAAAGCGAGATTTCCTTCCAAGACTAGTTGCTGTACTTTTGAAAAACTCATTGGTAAGAAGCTTCTACACCTAAGTGTGCCACTCCTAAAAAAAAACGTAGTTCTTTTTCTCTCTCTTCCCCCGTTCAATTTTTCCATTCCAAGACTAGTTGCTGTACTTTTGAAAAACTCATTGGTAAGAAGCTTCTACACCTAAGTGTGCCACTCCTAAAAAAAGAACATCGTGTGATCTTATAATCATATGATCTTACACTTACCGTTCATAGGGACGAAACGCTTTGATGAAAGGGTAGCAGTGCCTGAAAATGCCTTGAAGTTGTCCCTCTACTGCCACCGCACGCACACCATATTTAGATGTCGACAATTCATAGTTTGGGACCATTTTACCGACCACCCTCCGTACACTGCCGCATTGGAAAGAAGTATATTTTTGGGCCAAAAATTGATGAAAAAACCATACTTCGACTTATTAAATGAATGCAAATAATTTTTATTTTAAGTAAAAATGAATTTCAATTTAAATTAAAATTAAATCGTTTTTAGCTCTTAATTTTTCTAGTTCCTATATAAGGAATCGTTCCTACTTTATAAATAAATGATAAATTTTATATTAGATACGATAGGAGGAAAGTGGAAATAAATACTCTCCACGAACATAAAACCACATACACCACGAACACCCGTCCACATGTGAATATCGATTATTTGCTATACAACGTATGTATTACGCGCGTGGTTTTAAACCGAGGTTAATGCCTGTTGTTGAACGCAAAATTAAAGACATTGTTGGCATAATATCGGGTCCCAAAGGCAATATTTCATAATCTCGCAATACTTTGCCGACAATCATTTTCATTTCAAGCATAGCAAATTTTTGTCCCACACAATTACGTGGACCGGCGCTGAAGGGGACAAAACTAAACGGATGTATTTTTGTAGTATTCTCCAAAAGAAAACGTTCGGGTAGAAAATCGTCGGGATTCGAAAAATATTGGGGATCACGACCGACAGCATACAAGGGTAGAACTATATGAGTATTGCGCGGCAGAGTAAAATTTCCTAAAAGATTCAAAGTTAGATAAAAGAGAAAAATCTTAACGCATCCAAAGCTACTTCTAACCGATTTTGAATTCTTCTTCTGAAACACGTGATATTATGGGCACTGAAGGATGTAAACGCAGTGCTTCCTTAATGACACATTCCAAGTACTTTAAGTTTTGCAAGTCTTTCATAGTAATCGGTTCAGTTTTCGA
>KK502419.1:742755-766164 GCA_000688735.1 Glossina austeni | reverse complement strand
TTTGCGTCTGGCGTGCCATTTTGAACCGCTACTCAGTAATAGGCCATCGTTGAGCCATCCTCGTAGCATGTCATATATAAAATTTTTCTTTATTAAGCGCGGACTGCTCAAGATCGGCTCTAAGTATTCAACATTTTGCACGAGAACAAATGAGAAATTAAAAATCCAAACATGGAAAACTTTACCGTACTTTTCCCGGAAATAGGCCACTACTTTAAAAACATCTGAAATTGAGAAAGAACGAAAAGTTAGAGAGAAGCGGAAAAAAACGTCACGGCATAAATAAAAACACAGCAGAGGCTAGGCATGAGGTTGCCCATTGAATACTCTATACCACTTCGCCTACCGTAGTCCAAAGTTAAGATTTTATGAAAATATTTATTCAAATGGGAGAAAAGATAGCGTAATTTTTTTTAAAATACAGCTCTGTTCACTATAAAGTATAATGCACACCCACAAATATAATTTGTTAATATAAAGCGAAACATTTACAGAAGGAAATGCCAGAAAAAAGTTACGGAGAGGACTTGAAAGCGGAAATATTTGGTTGCTTGGTCATTGCACAGCATAGTCACAGCGAACATGATATGAAGTGATCAGCAAATGCTGTTAGCGTGTAAGCAATACGTGATTGTTTAATATAGATTAGCAAACACTACGAAAATAAATCCTTCATCCTAAAAGTATGTAAAGTAACAAAGCAAATACTGGGTGATTAATAAGAGATTAATTGCTAAAAAGAGAAAAACTTCATAGCATAGAAATGAGAGTTAAATAAAGGAAGTGAAAACAGTTTAAATGAAATGGACAGACGGACAAACAGGCTTAGATCAATTCAGATTATGATTCTGAATCGATTGGTATAATAGAAGGTGAGTTTATTTTAAGCCCTTCCATGTGTTACATACATCTTAATGTACATACTAACTTAATATACCCTGTATCACAAGTGTAGGGTGTAGGGTGTAAAAAGCAAAAATGATGAGAACGCAGTGAGTTGGATTATTTTAGTGTACAAAATAAACAGATGAACCGAATATTATAATAAATTATTAAACGCTTCACTACCACACACATTTTATTCGCATCGTATCGATCGGTTTTATAAGTTTTTTGATTAAAAATGAACAAAAATCCCGATCAGAGGAAAAATAACGTACTTCGTCGTATACAAGGCTGCTAAATTTTTATTGTCAAACCAGTGATAAGTTTTAATGAATTAAAAAAAAGATGGATAAAATACGATAACTAGACGCACACACACACACTCAATTTTATACTTGTTGAGAATCTGTTTAAAATAAAAATGCGATTAGCCTTTGATGTCCGGGCGCGTTATTTGGCCTATAAGGACGCAGTTTGTTGTCTCTTTCTTTACGCAGAATATGTAAAGTGTTTGGAATGACTTATGAAATAGATCCGCCTTTCATTATATATAGCAATTCATTCGGAATCATTTTCGGAATAAATTTCATTTTTAAAACTAAAATTCATAAATCCATTTATCCGGAGATATTTCACTGCGAGGTATAACATCATCGCAAATTCGTGTTGTTTGAATTTTAAGTAAAAGGTTTTTTTTTTTTATGTTTTTTTTGTATTTTCTTTAGAAATCTCATCAAATTTATGACTTAATTTCTACAAAAACAAAAAAAAAAAAAAAATTCTAAATTAATTAAATCCTTATGGCCGTCTATAGGCAAAACCTAAATCAGAATATCGATAAGTTATTTAATGAGGTGGGTGCCCTTGAAAGCACGCCAAGGATATGAAATTTTATCAAAATTACTTGTGGGATCGGTGCCCATAGTCATCAGAACGTCACCGATTAATGGTAGAGTTAATTTTGGACCTGGTATCCCATGTTTACGAAAATGAGTTCTGACGCGTTTTTTGTGAATAAAATCCCACAAAAGGATCGTTAATAATATTAGAATTACTACGATCCAGTACATAATAGTAATTTCACTTTCACAGGACAAGGATGCTTTGANTCGGTGCCCATAGTTATTAGAACATCACCGAAAAATGGTAGAGTTAATTTTGGACCTGGTATCCCATATTTATGGAAATGCGTTCTGACGCGTTTCTTGTAAATAAAATCCCACAAAAGGATCGTTAATAATATTAGAATTACTACGATCCAGTACATAATAGTAATTTCACTTTCACAGGACAAGGATGCTTTGATTTTAATGTTTTTTCTTTTTTTTTTTTGCTTTTCTAAATGCTTTTCAAATCTGTTTACGTTAACGTATATATTGGTACTGGGTATGAAGCGATTAAAGTGAAAAATTATAAAATAAATTAATTTTACACAATCGATTCGATAGTTTGCGCTCGCTTTAGAATCGCTTTTAATTGGAACAAACGCATTGTGGCCTTACATGAGCGCATTTTAAAATTTATTTATTATTACATTCGATGCTATTAGGATTCTTATATTAGCTATTATTATAGCGAATTATTACTTCATTCGATTGAATACTTATGCATTATTTCTTCTTCTTTTTTATACCCATCAACGAAGGATGAAGGGTATCATCAGGGAAGCATCAGCGATCCCACAAACTATATATATATATTCTTGATTAGCAGCAAATTCCGTCTGTCCGTCTGCCTGCCTGTGTAATGTCGTTTGCAAATATTCTCCTGGCCGATTGACTTCAAATTTGCACACACATGCATTGGAAGTTCTTGCACGCAGGTTGATATTGAAAATGGACCAAATCGGTTGAAGGATACGCCCACAGCACCATGTCAAATGAGAACACCTCGGTTTTTCAAAAGGAATGAAAATTTGGTTTTTTGCTCATTACTCATAAACTATAGCAAGTAAATGTACAAAAATTTGAACGCACATTCTATGGGCGATGCTGTAGCACTTGTGTACAAAAATTGACCACGCCTACCCAATATTATAATGTCTCAAAATTTAATTATTCTTGCAATACCTTTATAATGCGCAGAAACAAGCTTCAAAATCCCTATAATGCGTACAAAGTTGTTGGCCAGTTTCAAATTTGGACTGCACCTGAACATGTCATCTGTCCATCTGTCAGTTGATGAAACTTTTTACTTAGTATTTGTGCTAAACTTTCTCCCGTTAGCGAAAATGATTGACAGGTAGGTGATCTAAATCTGAACATGTCGTCTGTCTATCTGTCAGTTGATGAAACTTTTTAGTTAGTATTTGTGCTAAACTTTCTTCCGTTAGCGAAAATGATTGAGAGGTAGGTGATCTAAATCTGAACATGTCGTCTGTCCATCTGTCAGTTGATGAAACTTTTTACTTAGTATTTGTGCTAAACTTTCTTCCGTTAGCGAAAATGATTGAGAGGTAGGTGNACATGTCGTCTGTCCATCTGTCAGTTGATGAAACTTTTTACTTAGTATTTGTGCTAAACTTTCTTCCGTTAGCGAAAATGATTGAGAGGTAGGTGGTCTAATTTTACGTATTGAAGCTTCCGGAAATCATAATTTTTATGCATTTTTCATCCCTTGAAGGTACGCATACGACACTTACTTCAATGCTTTTTAGATTAACTAACCGAATTATCCGGGCATATGAATGAATTATGAATTAACAACTATTGTATTACAGACATGTGTAAGACAATTTTCGATTCAATTTGTTCTGGTTCATCGATTTGCGATGAAAGTCAATACACTGTTGTCGATAACGTGCTTTAAGTTCGATTTTATTGCTTGAAAACAAAGAAAACAAGATTTGCTCTAAAAAAATGTATATATGTACAGTTGATTTTATTTGTCTTTTGAATTAATGAAAAAAATGTATTGTTATATTTTTATACCCTACACTGCCAGCATGTATTAGATGTAGACGATATACAGCAGCAGGACTTAAGACAGACGCGTTGGTCGCTAATCAGTTTTGTTGATGCCTTTCCATCTATTTTTGTATTTAACCTACAAATCGGCCAAAAGATGAACTCTATAGAAAATGGATTGGATCTTTGACAGTTCCTATGACCACTCACGTCCCCATATAATGGCTTTATTTAAAAAATGTCATTACATGAGAAATATTCACAATTGCGAATTATTTCGACAAAAATCGCCGAGTAACAGCATTTCAAAATTCTAAAATAATGCAAAGTCTTCCAGATGGTCAAGATGGTGCAATTTTTTGAAGGTCGTCGCATACAACTGTTGCTACGAAAAGTAAGTTTCCATATAGAAAATTTAATTTTTAATATTTTATGATGAAAATTGATCCGCAATAACAATTTAATATAAAAGTGACTTATGAGTCACGTAAGTCGACTTTTTGAATCTCACCTGATATGGCACTGGTTCTCCTGAGAACGAGGGCTTTATACGTCAACCAAATCAATTATATAGTACTTTAGGATGGAGATGAAGTAAGGAGCGTAAGGACGTTCGGACCATCTCAACACTGCCGCATATATATCAGCAAGCAACAGGATATCATTTTGTACAATGCGAAGTGCTATAGGGTACTTAGTGATCGAGATTGCTCGAGTAATGAGGTTTGATTTCGATTTATTTTATTTATTGGTGCAAAAACCGCAAGTCGCGTATAGCTTTCCGTCGTAAGACCTCATCTGCTTTTCACGCCGCAAAATATCTCGAATCTCTCTCTTAATGAGAAAGTTTTAAATATAAACTACACGATCTAAGTTATGAAGATATCGTAAGATTTCAAATGACGATAGACGCATGTAAGAAAAGTCATCCGTCATCTGTCCTGTTAATCATAATCATGGATCATATGGCAAAGTTTTCGCGATTTCGAGTTCTTTTTTTTGTAGCCTACTGGGAGTGCCTTCGCTATTCCCTGACAGCTTCCGTGCCAGTCTTGCATCATCAGTTGCAAAATTCCATCGACATTTTCAGTGACTCCGTGATACATCTTTGACATCGAAATTTCCGAGCAAACCATGCCTGCGTCCTTCCTTCACTCACGGCATTCGCACCGTACTCTTCACAAATTCTTTTCTTTTTGCATCACATAGCGTATTTCTTCAGATATTTCACTCATTTTCATATCAAATATAACTTTTTCAAGAATTCGAAAACTATTTTCACGGAATATGAAGTGAAATGTCACGGTTTCGTTTGAGACAATGTGAGGTGAGTGTTGTAGGCGTCAACATCATTCCATATCACTTCATTACGACCTAATCACATAACTAATAGTATCTTTGAATGCCCTTTTTGATCTTGCGAATGCATATATACGTACAAACATATATATATATATATATATATGTATGTATGTATGCACCCCTCACCCACTATCACGGAGAGGATATATGTTGTATCCACAATGAAGTCAGTTACACGAAAATGTATAGTTCGAATGCCATTGTATTGGAAGCGTATGGAAGATATGATATACGCCCTTTATTGATTCGCCCACTAATTGATAAAATAAATTTTGCTGAATAAGTGACTTGTTATATAACTTATTTGTTTATTGGCTTTTTTCTTTTTTTCAAACCGATATTTATGCCATTTTTAGAATGCATGCCAACTGAATAAGCGGGCCTTGGTTCACTACCCAAACGTATGAATTCGTAATGCAATAGCAATCTAATTATTGTACATTTCATTTGTAGCAGAGCAAATCGTCCACCGATGCATTTGCGCGGTCCACCAGCGAACGGTATAAATGCAAAGGGATCAAGCGTATTGGAAGTGTCATTAAGAAAGCGTTCGGGCAGGAATTCATCTGGTCTGGGAAATATTTCGGGATCACTGTTGCTGAACAAGGATGTGAAAGCGACTGTGGTGCCGGCCGGTATGACTTTATCCTCTGCCATAATAGAAAGGAAATAAATAAATAAATGAAAATTAATCGGAAACGATGCAGCGTCTCGTTAATGCTCATACCAATTTTAATATCTTGAAGGAGGTAGCGGGCAAATATCGGTACTATAGTATACATACGCATGGCTTCTTTTATGGTAGATTCCAGATATTTCATTGCATTTAAGTCATTCATTGTCAACGACCGTTGATCAAAATTGCCCAAGACTTGTGAAATTTCTTGACAAATTCTTTGCTGTATTTCCGGGTAACACGATACAGCGTACATGGTATAGGCTAAAGCATTGGCGGTTGTATCATTACCAGCGATTATAATGGTATAAATCTCATCGCGTATATCTTTATCGGTTAGGGGCTCGCCATTGATTTGCGAGCGCAACAATATATCAATAAAAGGCATATGTTGTCGTTCGAAAGCCAATATATCGCGATCTTGGATGCCGTTCTCGCTTTCATTTTCAATAAATGTTTTCGTTTCAAGTTCGTATTCTTGCCGTTTGCGTTGAAGAATTTTATCATAAAATGTATTAACAGATTTTAATAATCGTTGTGACTTCCGATAGTTTTTACTATCGAGCAATTTGTAGAAGAATTCATCATGCAGCCAAGGTCTTACGGCCCGTTCGCCAAATAAATGCATAATTCTATTAATTATTATTAATCAAGAGTTAAGAATTTCGATAAAAATTAATTAAATTTAATAAATGAAACAACGATTCAAATGAAAATAAATCATCTTACTCAAGAGTATTATGGACGTAGGTTGCATGATCTATATTATCTGGATTAAATTTGGTATCGAGAGCTGTTTCCAATATTATCGCTAAAGTGGAACGAGCTGTCCAAAAGTAAGCATCCACAACGGTCATACCGTCTGCATACGTTTCCAGTTGCTGGGTTAATTCGATACTATTTTTATCGAATATCTCAATATATTGATCCAGTAACTTGTGATGGAATGCGGGATTTATGATTTTACGTCTTCCATACCATTTTGTACTCGATTTATTTGCTATAAGTCCATCGCCGGTTATATAACCAAGCAATTCGTATTGCTTAGGTTTAGCGGTCACATTCGAGTTAAACAAGATATGCTTATAATATTTGGGATCAGCGACAACCAAGGCACTCGTATGACCTAACCAAAAATGGAAAACCTTTCCATACCGTTTGAACAGGCCGCTGCCAAATTTATAAACACCTGCGATTACAATAAAGCAGAAATTTTAATCATCTCGAAAAATGCCTCCAAATGTCTCTAAATATTTAATTGAACATCAGGAGTTTCTTAAACAATAATAATAATATTAATAATAATATAAATAAAAATAATAATAATATTAATAATAATGCTATAAATAAAGAATCGAAATGTTTTCAAAATTCAATTCATATTTAATTTTAGCGCCATTCTCTCTTTGTCTGTTCTTCCATCTCAAAAATGTAATATGAACGCTTTATGAAGGACTAAGAGAGTCTATCAAAAGGCATTAATGTACTCCTCGTGAATTCCAAATCCTTCAAAAAATAGTTATTACACATGATTATATATATATATATAATCTATATATATATATATATATATATGTATGATCAAAACGGCATAGCAGGATTTTAAAATCTTACCAATGACGTCAAATCTTATTGCAACCAAAAGGGGATGTCACGCGTTGACTGTCGCAAAGAAGGGAGGAAAGAGAAGTAGTATCTAAATAGGAAAGTGGTGGTCACTGCCCAATCAATACGCGTTATGCCGTCACCAACTGAGTTTTCACTACAGCGACGACCTAAGAAAACTCTTGAGATTTGAATCCGCGAAGAGTGACTTGATAATCGCGGTGCTTATCTACTCGGTTACACCTTTTTAAGCCGTACGCTAAAGGTATCGTCTCCGTACAACCTTTTCATATTACCGCCCTTCGACAAAGTCGAGATCGAAGAGTTTCTGCTAAGAAGCGTACACGTCAACTGACGTAAGCTCGGGAAAACAAAAAAAGGATATCTTCTAGTTCAGTACTTTGCTCTCTCGTCTGTTGTCCTCATATCCGCTAATTTCAAACGGAACGATATCACTCCGATTAATCTATTTCACCCTTTCAGAATCTTAAGTCTTAGATAATTAACTAGATGTTAAAAGATATCCCGGACGTCCTTTAGTTTAGTTAATACTAACAAAAAAGAAGCCGGAGTTTGAATACGTTCTTACACTCAGCACTGGAGGATGGGGCTATATACTCATTTTGTTTGTTTCCCATAATGTAATGTAACGTCCAAAAGGAAACTTCGGAGACCCTATAAAGTATATATATTCTTGATCAGCGTGAAATTCTGAGTTGACTTGCCCATGTCCGTCCGTCTGTGCAATATGTGTTGTTGGCACTCTCCTGATCGCAAAAATGAAGATATCGACTTCGGATTTGGCAGAAATATTGTTGGAAGCTTTTGCACGCAGCTTGCTATTGCAAATGGACCAAATTGGTTGGAGCAGAAGCCGACAGTGGAGCGTAAAGTGAACGCAACTATCTTTTTCTTAAGAAATTTTCTTTTTTTCACTTTCTTGTGACAACAAGATAGAATGTTGAAAACTATTTTGTTGTAATTCCTTAATTGAAGATATATTATCTGCCTAAAAATGGCTTCTTTCTAAAATGAATATGATGAACACTACGATTAATTTTTTTCTTAATAATACCAGCGATATGGGTATCAAATAAAAGAACTTGGAAAGTGGAACGTAGAAAGCATAGCGGTGGATAGGTGAGATTTGATTCCCGCCAACTATAACTATCTTACTTGTTATAATTTAAACATTTTCAGTAATGCGTCCTTTCGCATATCGAACCGTTGCCGATACATGTTAATTAGTTTTTCCAAATTTTGCCATTTCTTTGTTTTATATGAAAAATTTTTTTACATCATAAGTTACCTTCTGGTGTTAGACCTAAGAAGAGGAGCGCATCACCGATAAAAGGTAGACTATAAGAAGGTCCTCGAATACCTTGTTTAGCGAAATAACGTTTAATTTTTCTCAAGCGCAAATAGTCCCATAGTAGAAAAAAAAATATTTCAAAAGTTAATAAAATCCAAAACATTTTTGAATAATTTGTTCATTTATTTCTTTTTTATTTCGAATCTTGTAATGGGTCGCCTTTTTTTTTTTTTTTGTTCCCCTCCGATATTTATCACTTTTCAGCTCATAGCCTTAATTAAAACTGACCTAATTCGTAAACTTCTAATGGCAATATATACAAATTTTGAAAATATTTATAAATATCTACATAAATATACTGGTTTTTGTTGTATTTTTTTTTTTTTTTTTTGCCTTTTGTCATTTGGGTAAATTATTACTTACGCATACTCAAATCCAAAGCACAGGTTAGTACTGAGTAAAGTTCGTGCTAGGCCAAAAAGTTCATTTAATTTCGGATTGCGAGTTGAGGACCTGTTTTTCAAAACAGTTATACACAACCGTGTGTTCTCAATGCTTCAGATGTTACTTATTGATTTTTTAAAAATTTAGTAGAATACAATAGTACACTATATATAAGTCAAATGTTTTTTTCTTCGCCCACTTTGCTGTTTCTAGATGTGGTATAACTATCTTTACCGAGACCTGTGTGAATATGACTGATTAGGAATATGAGGAATATTAGCGGTTAAAAAATTAGCGCTACCTGGTATATAGGCCCAAAAACCTAAACTAAAAAATTCTCCTCTCCCGTGATTATATTTCTATAAAACTTGAACCTAAAAGTTGGCCACAATCACCTCCATGTTCGATGTGTAAATTGTCTTGATTGATTTATACGTACGTCCACAATTAACAATAAAATTTTATTTCCAACTTATTTCCCATCTATTCTGGGAAATAATGTTTAGTAAACCTTAACTTCCCAAAGATGCCAATTTTCAAAACTTTGACGGTTGGATTTCTTGCAATATAAATTATATTTGACGTCACAAAGAGTCTCAACTCCTAGTTCAAAGTTAGGTGTCACTTAACTTGACTACTGTGATATAGAAATTAATTAAAGATCTCGTACATCCTTTCATAGTCCCTGTTTCTTAGAGAAATACTCAAAGATCTAAGGTCCAGCACTCTGCTTCTTCTCTTTTGCTAATTGCAGTTGGCTGTAAATAGGTGGGATCAGTTTAAAGCATAGCAAAGCAAACAATGCCAAGATCAAATTTTCGATTCCATGCTTTACTTGCTGCTACCATTGGTTGAAGCGATAGTATATCCCTTTTAAAAAATTTAAAAAAATATATATTGTCTTTAGATGTCTGCGGGCAGCAGCCCTTTGGTACATCGATGTACAACTTCCGCTATCTCAGTGATTGGTTGTCACTTATCAATAGTCATTAACAACGCTTGTAATTTTTATTTTTCCAAGTTTAAAAAGGTAGTCACTTCAAATTTTCACCCGGTTTCGAAATTTACTTAATCTTAGTAAAATTTTTCATTTCAATCCCATGTATACACAGATCCAGGCGTTGGCAATTTACCGCCACCAGATTTGGCAGTGTCTTTACCAGCAGCCAGTAGCTTCTGTTGCACCAAATCTATGGGTGGTTTTACATCACGTCGAGGATCTCGTGCGCAATAGTAATTGGCAGATAATATATGAGCTGGACCACCAGGCACATCAGGTGGTGGTTGTGTCCGATCGGCTACACCATCTTCGAAGCGTAAGGCAACAGTATGTTCACGCTAGAAAATTGAGAGAAACTTAATTTATGCACTAAAAAACCTTACATAATCAAAAAGGATAGTTTTTCTGATTGTATACATACACCCAACAGAAAAGCACGTAAACGTTGTAAAAATGGTGCTATATCGCGACGTGAAGCCATTTTATCTACGCAAGCCGAAAAATTCAACAAATTATGAAGTCTTTTCCTTTAATTGTTTACGATTTGAAAATGAGATAAAAACTTCAGTATTTACTAATTGTTATAATAGTAATAAGCAAACATAATTGTCACACATATATATTTCCTTAATCGTTTTCCAACACTAAATTAGCTTTCGTCTCCATAGTGATGTAAGGATTGAGAAGGTTTATAGCGATTGAAACCTATTTGTACCCCATAAATTAAAGGTGTAATGTTTAATTTTTTTTTCTTTTTATTTATCGATAACTTTTATTAGTTACTACCTTAAAACATTAGAGATGTAAAAATTAATCGTTTTTAATAATTCGAAAGTACTCTCACCGCAAATGATAAGCAAATCCCCTTTTCTGCAACTGTTTACTACAAACAGAAATCAGCTGTTCATCGTTAATAATTTCTTTGTCTCGCGGTCACATAAAAAAGAATGGTTATAAATGTAAAAAGACTGGCATTTTATTGATTTTTCTATCGAGTGAATTTCCATTTTCGCTATTAAATACTTGCACGAGATGTCTGGGCAACGTGCGCTACCGCAATCTAAAGAAGCTCTATTGAAATCCTATCAAACACGCTTGAAAGACGATGTTAAAAGCATATTGGAAAATTTTGAAGGTAAATTATTTGCTTTTATATGTGCTTGTCTTTTTAATTATTTACGTATTAAACGTAAACTACAAGTTTTCGTACGTTCTTCATACAGTTGCATTAACTGTTGCACTCCTTGCCATAATCCAGCCCCCGTTAAAGCACAACATTCCTGCACTGTCCAAGGATGCTGATGCAATGTATTTAATTCTAATACTTGCACAATTTCTTGAGCATTTAAAGCGTTAGCCAAATCTTGTTTATTGGCAAATATTAAAAAAATCGCTTGAGCCAACTCATTACGACACCATAACCATCTCAATTCCTCTGTTGCCAGAGGTATTCTTGCCAAATCAGCTGCGTCCACTACAAAGATAATAGCTCTGGTATTTTGATTATAATGTTTCCAGAGCAGGCGAGTTTTTGGTTTACCACCGCTGACATCCCAGATATTGAGCAAATGTTTACCACACCGTATTGTCTCCACGTTAAAACCTATAGTTGGCATAATTTCTTCTGGAGATTTTGCGTTTTTGAGCTGATATAAAATGGTAGTTTTTCCCGCATTATCCAAACCCAACATTCCGACTTTTATTTCGCGATTTGATTTACTGAAAAAACGTTCGATAAATCGTGTCCACCGTTGGCCCATAGTTTTATACGGAAATTGAAAGGAGTAATAAAATATTTTTCCATCTATTTAACTTAGTTTCTAACCAAGTGGATAAGAGGTCCGATCCTATCGGCTGTTCGAGAGTAAATGAAATTTCATACTTCTGCTATTCAGTCTCAAGTCTGGTTTTATTTATTCATATTCGTTCGCTTTGCCCTCTTTTTGTGCAAATAAACGGAAGGCAATAGTTTCTCAAATGTTTTCATTACTATTTATTAAATATACATAATTAAACAGATGGATTGGGATATGAGAAGTAAAGATTGTTTTTATTACAAAAAAATTACAAACAAAATTCTCGAAAAAAACAACTGCTTTCTAGCGAATTGCAATATTTTGATAATTATAAACCTGCCAGCGAACGGTTCAGAATCACGCCAACCCTACGCTGTTCAGTGGTTTTAGAAAATCTTCCACTCAATTTTAGTTTGTTATCTACAAGATGTGTCTTGGAATGGCATCTTTTTACAGATTTGATCTACAGAATAATTTTAAGATATGTCACCATTCTTTCTTGAACTTGGCACCGTTATACTAACCGTAAGTTCATATTCTTTATACGATTCGGAAGGAAAGGAAGATGGTTACCATGGAATGGCGCTGTCACCACTATGAAGCCAAGCGAAACTTCTGCTGATATCGAAACAAGAAAGTAACTCGCACTCTAAGGTACTGAATGACACTGACTTTCTCATTAGAAAAAACTATTTCTATTAAATCTAAGCTTTACTTCTTAGCATTAAATTATCTCACTTTTCTTAATTCGGGGGGAAAAATGGTGGTGGTGAGTCGGTACGCGGGACTATACACTGACACAATATCGCAGGTCAAGAAACCCTTGCTGGAGACCAGTCGAATGATTAATAAGTATTATAGGAAATTTTCCTTATAATCCTTATGTACGGGCTTAGAGGGAACAAGAAGTTGGCTCAACCAAGACCAAGACCATTATTGTAGCTCATTACCAACAATAAATGATGCCATTGCGTCGTTCATTAAAGGAAAAACGGCCGCGATATATCAAAAGGCATTATAGGGTGATTTGTCAACATGACGAAATTTGGGCGAAAAGTGTTAGCAACAGGAAACTGGAAGAATTTACAAATTCCGTCTTCTGATCAACACTTATTTCACGCGATCGTTGTCAATCCGAGCTGTGTATTGATTGATTTTGACGATGACCCATACTTTCCATTCTTTCATATGTGTCGTTAAAAGGCCGACTACGATTTCGGTAAGCTTTTCATGCAAGTCAAAAATCTTTGTTGTCAGGGATGAACAAAGCAAATGAACAAAATATTTTAAACTATTTTCTTAAATATCTATCTACGATACTTACACTTCTAATGCATAACTAGATTGAAGCACTTTGGTTAAGGAGGCTTTCGAAATGGAACGCTCCGCTCTACAGCGATCGCAAATACCATGTGATCGAAAAGATCAATATTTAATGGAAGTGAGGAATGCAGCCAAGTCTTCTTTCACAAAGATTTGATGTAAAGCAACATGTAAAGCGTATCCAACAATTCTTCATATTAAGAGTTTTTCGTTTGCGAGTATAATGTTTGCTCCTTAAAGTATGTTAGTTTTACATTGACTAGAGCGAAGGTATTTTCGTAATAATTAGTTGCCTTTCTAAAGAAACTAATGGCGTAGCGAACGTTTCCGGACGACGTTTTCAAATAATTCGATATCAAATTTTGGAAGTCACAAAGTCTTTTTTTTTTGGCACTTTTTTCTATTTGCATGTTGGCATGGGTTCGCTGGAATTTTGGAAAAGGAATTAAAATTTTAAATTAAAATTCAATCAATGACTTGTAAACATTTATCTATTCTTTAAATATGGAAAATGTGGATATATATATATATATAGATGAATATCTATGAAGAGGGAGATATGGCGAAGCAAAATGTCCATTAAACTGAACATACGTTTCGTTTTCGATTAACGATTTATTCTTTTGCGCTGTAACATTTCACGTAAATACTCCAAACCTTCGTATAGGCCGTTACCTAGGATAGCGCAAGTGGCGTGGACATGCCACTCTTGCTGCAATTGATGCAAGCTTAAGTTTTTCGCCAATTCACTAACACTCAATGCTCGCGGTAAATCTTGTTTATTTGCAAATACCAACAGTACGGCATTACGAAGATCATCGTGTTCCAGCATGGCATGCAATTCCAGTTTTGCTTCAGCTATACGGTCAATATCGGCTGCATCTACTACAAATATGACGGCTGAAGTATTGGGAAAGTAATGATACCAAAGATGTCGAATTCTCATTTGACCGCCAATATCCCAAACTGTGAAACGTATGTTCTTATATTCGACGACCTCGACGTTGAAACCAATTGTCGGTATGGATGAGATAACTTCGCCCACTTTCAGTTTATAGAGTATCGTGGTTTTGCCGGCACCATCTAGACCGACCATCAGAATGCGCACATCACGTTTCCCCAGAAATGAGTTTAACAGAGTAGTTATGATTAAACCCATTGGAGGAAAAATGTATTATTTTCTCCGTTTTCTTTTTTTTCTTTTTTTTTTCTTGTAAAAAACGAAAATTCAATTTTTTACGTTTGTTTGTTTGTTTGTTTATCTTTTGAAATTTTAAACTTTCATAACAAGAGTTGCTAAATGACTGGCAGACATCGCAGGGAAACACAACAGATTTTATTACATTACTGACGTGGTGTTTCAAAATTTTCAAGCGTAATTTCTATTACACCTTAAAAATTCCCTAATGCTTATGTTGTCGACTTAACTAGAAATTGTGAAATTAAGCACTTATGACGGAGACATAACAAACGAGTCTAAACATCGACAATTTCTATCCATAACTTGAAACGATGGTTCATTTCTTAAGTCATCGAAGAGTGTTTGTTGTTGAGTAATGTGTTTCATACGTTAATATCTCTCTATTAAAGCTTCTAAAAAGTTGATCGGCTCCGAGTCGCATGCGCACAAAAGCAGAACAAAAAATATGCTTTAAATAATTTGTCATTTAGTCAAGGCCGATCGCGTTGCAAATACAGAAATATATTCCGTCCCCGAAATCTTATTATACCAATAAAAAAGTTTATTGCTGCCGATACATACACTTTTTCAACGTCTGTAAGACTCAGCTTTATTCTCCACATTTGTACAGGACGTCACAGCATTAAAAAAGAGATAAGAATTTTCAAGATCGCTATATGAAATTGTTGTAAAGACGTTTATTGAGGACGATGAGAGGAAGGCCCTGTTTGCAATCACTTCTTCCGGATGTTCTTACGAGATATTTAAAAAAACATTTTTCGATCAACATCTGCTGCTTGTGCGCCTACATTAAATGATTGTTGTAAGTATTCTATCAGGTTCCGAATGGCAAGCTTGGCTGTTGACTTGGACGAGATCGACATCGAATCGGTGTCGATGCTCGTCAATTAGGCTAAATTTCGGCTTTTCATGTCAATTCTTGCAATCCCCAGGTGCCCACATCCGCGGATAAGCAGCATAATTTAATCGAATTTGAAACCTACGCTGATCAATTATATTATATATATTATGCGTGCTATATCTCATAATTTGTGGAAATTGTTATTGCAAGGGAAGAAACTTCTGATTTCGGTGGTACGTAAAAAGACAGGCAAGAATTCTTCTTCATGGGCTCACCATAAGTGGCTTTCGTTTGTCTTTACTACACAGGCTCCTCCTCATTTCGGCAGCACAAAATCCTTTTGGCAGATAATTCTCATAATATATTTTTTATTTAGTTTAAAATTTCCCCTCAATAGATGGAATAAATTGTAAAATGATAGTAATAATAATTTAAAAAAATTATATTGAAATCTTTTTAGAAACAGTTAAGCTGGCACGAGGCGAAGGTGACTCACAGCTCTCCAAAACTACGCAATGTGAACAGGACACATATGAAATGCAAGTACGAGCTGCCAATATAGGTAAGCTAAACGGAAGATGAAAGAAAGTCCCACCATCATCCCACGGCCGTCCGTTTCTAACACTTAGAAATACTTCTCAAAAACACTCTTGAATAAGTTGAATAAAAAAAATGTTTGTCAGCTTTATTAGCTGGCGTCTACTTTTTGGAATCCTTATGATGGCAAAAAGTGAGATAGACAATTGAAACTTGGTCCATGGGCTCTGAATTGAAGTGGGGGACACAATTTATTTACTTTTTATGTTCATATAAAAATAAATTTTTCTTTTATTATTATTTCAGTGCGAGCTTTTGAATCATTAATGAAACTGGTTTCCGATATTAAACAATATTTAATTTTGAACGATTTTCATTCGGTTAATGAGGCCATAGCTACCAATTCCCAATTGTTTCGCGCTACTCAACGAGATTGTGATAAAAAATTAATGAAATTACGGGATGAAATGGCTTTAGATTTATATGATTTAGAAGAAGAATATTATACAAGTATATTTAAGTAAAAAACTTTATCAATTTCATTCATTCATTCTTTCTTTTCTCATTGTCATCATTTAGAAATAGGCCGAGTTGTCCCCGTCTTTTAAAGTAAACTGAATTTAGTGTTTGGCTTTGCTTTTTCTTGCTGTCGCTGTTGCTGTTGCTGCATTGTTTTTTTCACCCCTCTTTCAAAGTTAGCTATTCCTTTAGTGCATTCTTTTAAATGCTTCGGTGATTTACTTTTTTTGATGGAACGATCAATAATCTCAATCATCGGCGCTTGGGAATAATAAAATCCATAGTAAAATTCTTGTTCCTCTTATTTAAAACAATAATAATGATACCGTAGTCCATAACAATAGAAACAAAGAATCGAAATTTTTTCAAAACTCAATTCATATTTAATTTTAGCGCCATAAAAAAATAATAAAAAAATTAAAATAATAATAAAAACATAACCATAAAATAATATAGATAATAATACCATAAAATCTATAAATCTATCTATGGTCAACTGAAGCAAAAGAAAATAGAAAATATTCCTTTTTTAAGGTAAAAAGCTGCAGCTCAGTCCGGATGGGCTAATTGCATTTCTACCAGATATTTCCCATAAACTTCCTTTATTATTGGAGAAATTACGTCAAAATTCGTCCTTAGCAAGATTAGTATAGGCTTTTGATACTCGATCTTTCGTATAGGGAAGACTATATTCCTAGCATAAAGTATCTTTTGGAGGTCTGCCACTCTTAAGTTGTTCACCATAGTCTCGTATTTTCGGAATGAATTTCCTTGGGTTCGGTTGGTGTTGTGCCGCGGATTTTGAGAATTGCTGCTGGAGGCAGCTGCAGAAGTCGAACCTGTGTTTGGCATAAAAACAGCAAATGACAGTTAAGAATAATAAGACTTGAAAAGATTTGAAAATTTTTGACAATTTAAAATTTTTTTAAAATTTTGTCGCCTGCATGCTTTCAATGGGTACTCTACACTGAACAAAATCTCTTTAAGTTAATTGGACTAAGCACGACATCTCCGCTATGGGCTGTTGCCGCTGCCAGACCGAAAATAGAAGACATGCTTCGGGGGTACGATATACTAACTATTTACTTACTCTACAATGGTTTCAATCATATTTAAAGATTAAGTTAACAGACGCAATTGTTGTCCTGGTTTATAATGTAATAATCCTTGTTTTATTTATTTATTTTTTTTTTTTCTGATGTTGACATTAAATGGATCAGGCCAATGAGAAGTCAACAATTTCATATTTTTGTTTTGGAAATTGAGTTGGAGTGAACTAAGTCAATAAGACGTGTGGCTTATATGTTCCAAATTTGGTATATAAAAATGGGTCTCTTTCGTTTTAAATACATACATTTGATTAACTTTAAGTAATTACTGACAATAAGATCTCTCTTCTTCTTGAATATTCAACGAGTCAATAAAAGATGATCCTCTGCGTTATAGAAAAAAGGAACAACGTGAACACAAAGTTCTTTGCCTGACGTTAGAATCTTATGTTTGTTTGTTGATATGTTTGGTTGTTGCTTCCACCATTGTACATATTTTTATTTATTTGTCTTTTTAGCAAATTTTATAGTTATTTTAAGAGAATATTTTTTTTTTTTTTTAAAAGAGTCTGGTTAAAATAGGGGAAAGCAATAGAGGAATAGGAAACCAGTGTCATCAACGAATAACAATGTCTTGTTGGTGCATCTAATTAGATTGGGCAAAGTATTTTAAGTTGGCAGTGCCTCGCTTTTGTTGTTTTTTTGTTTTTGTGAACTTCTCTGTCTTTGAAACATATGTAAGAACAGTTGTTTCTATACAATCGGCTAGAAGCATGACATTTTAGTTAAAATTTATAAATTATTAATAAAACGTAAAGTTATTTACTAAAACTCCTTAAAAAAAGCATATAGGAAGTGATCAGTAATATTTGATAGTGATTAAAAGCAGGAAACATTCAAGGATAATGAACTTTTTACGTCAAACATTTAATATTACGAAACAACTGACAACACAAGGTATGTTTTAGCCGTATGTGTATAAATGTGCGTAAACATTATTTCCGCTAGGCAATAAAAGTCTATATATTTGCATATAAATTTAAAATGTTTTTAATTGAAAGATAATCGTCATACCAAATAACCGATATGTTTTTTTAAAAGCGACAACTAAAAAAAAGAATCTTAAAACTTTTATTTAAAGTCCAGTATAATCTCTTTAATAATTTAAAATGACGATGGAATCATTCACTTGTGTAAGCCAAACATCCGTACCAAATGCTTTATGTGACGTGATGAGCTATTTTTATGCTTACATAAATTGCCCATACCTCCCCAAGAACTAGGAAGCTAGCAGGAACGCCTCCAAACGAGTTAATTAGAAGCTTTGTTTGTGCCGTAAGTAATTAATTGAAATTTAAAGTTCCATGCAGATAGCATTTACACAAGAATTGGTATGACTTGCTCACAATGCTGCTCAAATGATAAAATGATATTTTCCACTTGAAGTCGTAATTCATCATCTAGGAAGTTTCGATCTTGAAGATTTCTGAAGCGCAATCTTCATTTTCGCTGAACTAATAGATAAAGAAAGCCCACGTTTTTATTCAAAAATATATATTAAACAATAAGTATATATACTCTATCCGATAGTCGATCCGAAGGGAACATAGCTATACTTACCTTTTCCTTTCACTTTGTTCCCTTCGTTCGTTCTTTCAGTGATTGTAGTCGCCGCGGTAAAATATTGATAATCACGATGGTCACGACCACAAATCAATTTGAAGGTAATTTCACCTACAACGGAAAGAATCGCCTTATAACCAAACAAAACTAACAAAAACTATCCTAAGGTTCACTAAAATATTGCATTTTAAAATTTCCATATTCCCTTAAGATGTCTATGTGGTTATGGAAGACTCTTCTTTTTCTTTTTAACTTTTTGACGTTTCTGTATCCTTCCTAGCTTCGCCCTGCATTCAAATCTTAATTATAAAATCTATTTTATACGAGTATAAGAATGTTATCTGGACTCCCAAACAAATTACCGGTTTATTGTTCTAATAATATTTACCTTATTTTGGGAAAATGTAAAAATTGTCACATCATCGCTAGCGTCTCAATCAAAGCGTTCTGTAAGTGAATGTATTTTAGGGTAAAACTAACATCTGTGTTTATTGTTTGTTTTTTAATACACAAGTGGAAATACGCGTACGTTAGGCGTACGCTTGTCAGACGCCAAATTAAATTACTGCACCATTTAGGGACGAAATATCAGCAGGTGTTAGAGAGAAAAACTATTGGAGTAAAAGGGTTCAAATTTCAAATGCAATGATTTGCTAAATTTTTCCCTATAAAGAAAAGGGAATTTCGATCTTAAGTTCTGACGCTATCATCATATTAGGGAAAGATAAAATCAACATTCAGAAGGACACTTGGAAATGATAAACGCGTGCCAAAATATACAAAAATTGCTTTTCTCTTATTCATTTATTCATTCGAATGATTCAGCGAAACGAATGTTAATCTACTTCCCAAGTGAAAAAGTTATGATTGTTAATTAATTAAAAGGTCTCCTAACTGTTTAGTTTTATGTCTATTGAATGAGATGGCCCTCCGTTTTTCTCCGCCTTTCTAGATTGGCGGTAAGATTTTCATTTGGCCTTTGCTTGCCGCCACAATTTAGATTTACGACCTACATAGTTGTTTGTTTGTATATCGCCTTTAATGACCAATTATTGATTGATTTTGAATCATTTTCTTACAATCAAAATGCGTAGACATAACCAAATTATTTTTTTCGCTGTACAGCTTTTCGCTATACAGTTACCACGACCCGGAAATATCGATGCTGACCGAGGCTTATGTTATGCCAAAGTGACCAAAGTCAGCAAAGAGTTACTTTTCCAATAAGTTTTGTATTTCGATGCTGACTAAGACAAAGTGACACTTGTGGCAATTGGAAGACATTGCCGAGCTATAACCCGTACTATTGCCTTTAGATCGCATCCAAATAAGAAAATATTTTGTCTTTTTCACAACTAGTGTACGTTGTTAAGACCATAATAGATGGAATAGATGGAATACACCACCCAACTGGGACATGGCTATAAGCATTTTAATCAATTAATTTATGTTATGTCACTATTATCATATGTCAAGAGCGACTGGTGTAACCATCGCTAGTCATGAGCATAAAGCAAACTGCATTTGTGAGTTGACGATGCAGCCGCAACTGAGTCAGAAATCACAAACAACCATTGATTTCTTTTTTATGAATGTATTCTTAAAATCTTCCTCAAATCAATCCTTTATCGTAAATATTCAGTTACATTTATATAGTCATAGTATGTTTACATTAATTTAATGCATTTTACTTCTCAGGTGTTATTTTGAATACTTGATTACGTTCGTCAAATATCCCTCAATAATCGGATGCACACACAAAAAGCGCAATTCAAGTTGAAATCAATTAATTCACTGTTGTCTTTGCACTACATTCGATTCGTAAGTTATTGTGTTAGCCTTTCTTCTGTCATAGTCCTTTTATCCTTATTTTATTTTTGTTTCCATTTTTTCTTTTAATTTTTTTTATTTTTTTTTATTTTTTGCTTATGCAAAATATTTCACACACCGTACATCATTGTGTTACGCTTGATATTTATTCATCTATTGTCATAAATATATTCATTTTGAAATGATTAACAACGAAACTGTCCATAGAGATTACAAAAATGTTTTATTCCCTCACAAACCGCAATAATGCACACGCTATGGGTGGTCGGTTGGTTGGTTAGAAAGACGAAATCTGCGAAATCGAAATATACACAAAAACTATTATTCGAAAATGTGTTGAATGTGCATGAAAAGGCCACAATTTCTGTATGTTTAGCAAAGAATTAAATCGCATTTAGTATTTCATAATAATAATCAGGCAGGAGGACCTCATTTGCTATTTGATTTAATTGCACTAAATTTTCTTACATGAAGTATATTAGAAATTAGTAAATAGTTCCTTATAAACGTAGCCGGACAAGTATGAAAGTCCTCTTCGCTTTGGAACACAAAGACCGTCCTTCAATGACGAAAACATTGCAAACCCAAGCAGCTGGTACTCGTTAATCATCGTGAATATCATTTTTAGGCTCGGTGAACATCATTTTTCGGCTCGGTCCAGAAACTTCGACACAAGAGTTTTTAGCCGAAAATCTCAAAAAATACGATCGATACGAAAGGTCTCGTCACTCATCTGCTACCGCGGCAAGAAGTCCATATATTTCAAGCGAAAAGTGAAGTGAATCGGAAAGTTTAAAAGATGGTGTCCTTTTAAAGATCGATAATGTGAACAACAAAAATTGTTACAGTTAAGCATTTAAAATGATCTCAAGTGAAATCGTTTCCGTTTTTCTCATCAACTCATATGGGAAAATATACGATATAGAAATAAGGACAACAATGGCGATTGATTTATATAAAAATTGAAACAATGGTCGCAGGAAAAGGGGTCAATTTCAAATAAACCAAAGGTTAAGGTGACCGCTGACTATATCGGCAGAGAAAGCAACAAAAAAGAACGAAATCATCGGCCAAAACCAATAATCATTTATTTCCATCAATCTTTTCACAAATATGGCTCAAGTAATAAAAAAAAAAAAAAATTCTATTATTATTATCATCAATGCAATGCAGTGGAACGAACAGCAGCAAAAACTATGATGAACAATGGATTCCGTCATATTTGGTTAAAATTGCTTTGCTTTGTTTTGTTTGTTTGTTTTTTTTTTTTTCTTTTTTTTGTGTCATTGGTCAGAGATTTTCCGCAGAGATTAACCCAAAACCATATGAATTGAATATTGATTTTCTTTTATTTGCAATTTTTTATAATATTTTTCCCTTTTGTGCGAAGGTGGACGACGATGATTATGAATAGTTTTGCAAAAAAAAAAAAAAAAAAAAAAAAAAAAAAAAAATTACTCTTCCACATTTAATCCGTTATGTATTTTGCTTTCCAATGCCTATGCATGTGTATTGATTTTATATATTTATTTATTTATTTTTTTATTTTTTGTTGTTGTTTTTTTTTTTTTTTTTTTTTTTTTTTTTTTTTTTTTTTTTTTTTTTTTTTTTTTTTTTTTTTTTTTTTTTTTTTGTAATTGCTGCCCACACATCTGTCGCGTCCATTGCTAAGAGATTCAACCCCTATTGTTCTTCATTTTTACTATACTATCTTCGGCATTAATCACTGGGGAAAATCATTGCAGATTAAACGCATGTTTGTCACACTTTTTGGTTTTAGCTACATTTTTGTGGTTATATCTAAAGAGAGTACATTTGTGTTATGAATATATACATATATATATGTATGAATTTAACTGTGTCGTGTAGAGAGAGTAAAGTAAGTACTAGTAAGTTGGTAAATAAAACTGTAGTCTCCTTAAGCTATACGCCATTGTACAAATTATCAAACTACTGCGTGTGCAACAACTTAATTTCTTGGAGCTTTTGCGCTAAAAAAAAAAAAACGCCATTTGCGGAAAACACTTCCTTATCGTGCTTAATTTGCATGATAGTCCCGATATACCGCCTGTTTTTTACCGTTGATGAAAAATGGACGCGTTACAAAATTCAAAGCCGAAAATAATCAAATAGCGAGAGGATCCGAAACACTAATGTCGACGATAAAGCTGAACATCCATTGTGGCCATATTTGCGTGGGTGGTTTAGCTGGTCGTGGTGTGGTCTGTTTTATTCAAAGCGAATTTAAACCATCACCGAAAAATGCTAACAACAATAATTGGTCTGAAAATGGGCATGACATTGTAAAATAATACCTATTGATGGACAATATTTTAAATGGCTAATGGCTAATGCAGTGGTTTCCAAACTTTTTGTACCGGCGCCCCCTTTTTTAAAAAAAAAATAAATGCGCCCCCCTTTAAAAAGCAAAAAAAAAAAAAAAACCGAAACAATCAGATGTTTCTGTTTACTGAAGTTTGGCGCGAGTAAGCACGAGAAT
>KK502419.1:695527-729215 GCA_000688735.1 Glossina austeni | reverse complement strand
GCAAAGAATGGAATTATTAGCCATTTTTGTAATGGCATCTGTGGTCTTCTTTCTTTTTTTTTTTTTCTTTTTTTTTTTTTTTTTTTTATTTTTCTTTTTTTTTTTTTTTTTTTTTTTTTGTGTTTTTCATTTTCGCTTCTCGCTCCCTCTTAGTTTTATTGGAAATCTCAGCAGGTGTAAATTGTTGACTCGTTTGCGTATTCGTTTGATTCGTTTTCTTCTTTTTTTTTCTTTTTATGTGATACCTTTAGTACCTTTTTGATGATACAAACGCGATAGCAATTTAATTGATTTGACAGGTTAATGAAGGGCTTATCACGCACTTTAATTCGTCATAACAATAAAGAATATTTGACTCTCGTGTATGACGCGAGCCAAATATTTTTTTTTTTTTTTGTGTTAATGATGTTAACGAATTTTCTATTTAATCATAAAATTAAAGATGCGGACGGAAAGAAGCTTAAAATTATGAAAAAAGTCCGGATAAGTGAAAATAAGCAAAAACCTTATTCGATGAACGGGTAGTTATATGTTACAACCAAATGTAAAAATCTGTTAATTGATAACTCCTTCTGATCTAAAGAAGGCACTGCATCCACACAACGAAGAAGTCGTTAAATTGATATTTATCGGAATGCTATTGTAGTGTGACTGCATGCCATTGCAGATATGCGACCACTTAACGTGTATTAATAAAATTAAAACATAAACAAATAAATAAGAAAATTATACTCGGCGAGCGCCTATCCACCACTATGCGTTTCGCATTCTACTCTCCAAGTTCTTTAATTTGATACCCATAACGCTGGCATTATTACAAAAAACTTAATCGCCATGTCTACTATATCCGTGAACCCAGATGATAATATATAATTCATTCGAGGAGTGTACAATATGCCTTATAATAAACAGGCATAAAAACCTAAAAAAATTGAAAAAAAAATAAAATTTAATTACTTACAACTTTATGTGGGCATGGCCGATTTTGTTCGGATTTTCGGATCTAAAGAGTAAACTATTTCGTAAAGTAAATGTGGAAACTATCAGCCTTCTAAATTCAATAATTTCCAAAATTCCAAAAATTTTCGTTAAAAAAAAAAACGGAGTTGGGTTCAATTTACGCTGAGATGCGGTTCTCTACTCTGACCAATTTAGCCCATTTTCAATATCAACCTGCGTGTAGGAACTTTGAATGCTTTTAACAAATTTGAAGCCGATATCATCATTTTTGCGATCAGGAGAGTGCCAAGAACAGACCCCACACAGACGGACAGACATAACTAAATTAATTAAAAATTTGAAGGTGCCGTTTGGAAAAAAACTAAATGAGTACACATCTCATCTTACAGTGGTGGGCATAAAAAATGGTAAAAATAAAACAAAAACGAAAAATTCGAAGCTAAACGTCCCCATCAAATATTTTGATAATCATAGCAAGACTTGCTTCTTATACTTGGAATTATTGAAGTAATTAAATTTTAATATAAAGGACGGAAGTGACATAAAGAGAACATTACATACATTTGACATTTGTTTTCAAATGATTATTTAACGAAGATCTTGCGTCCTTTAGATCGCACCATACATAGGGGATTTCGTGAAAACAAATCTTCCAATTTGTGTGGTTTGTTGTGACGGAGGAGAGAGCAAGCAATTGGAAAATAATAAAATCCTTGGCAAACAAAATAAAATTTGCTAAATTTAAGCCACCCCCCCCAATATGAGGGCTTTGATGAAAATTAAATAAAAAATTGAAATTTAATCTAAAAATTTAATTTAAAATTAAATATTAATCGTTAAGCATCAGCATCAGGAGAAATTTAAGATTAAGATGACGATTTTTTATTTAGAAGCATTCAATCAATCGTAAAAGGATTTGAAAGTCGAGCTAAGCGAACGCTTGAATGCTCGTTCGGGTAGACATACGCAAAGCTTCGTATTTGTATTAGAAAGCTGTAATCGTTCTATTAAAAATTTGGGCAATAGTGAGGATTTTATAGAAACGAGTATACGAGACGTTGTGGAAAGTGAATTTCATATCATAACTAAAACGCGTAGTACACGTTTGCCATAAATTCATAGCCATCCAAGTTATAGGACGCGTACTCGAAAATAATGGTAATGGTATGCGGCTTGAGAAGAGATAGAGTGCAAAAGTGCATTTAATTTGAGTAGGCTTGAGTGCAGGTGCAGGTTCATATTGTAAGACACATTTTAGCAAAGATACAGTCAGTGTTAAGTTTGCGATCAAGTTTGCACAAGTTTTTAATGTAATAGGCAGGGGGAAGCAAGCGACTCGAAGAGAATTGTAAAGCATAGTCTTAGTCCCTTACTTGCGTTATGGTACATGAAGAGAATCGTTTTTTTTTTTTTTTTTATTAATAATTTTGTCAAGGTTCAGACAAAGAGCTTCATGTTCATATTGAACCTTTTGTCGACAACACAGCGAATGCTCTGTTGTTGTTGTTATTGTTGAATTGCAGTAGAAGAAGAAGAAAATTGTAATGTTCTTTGATTCTCTGTGAAGAAAGAGATATTTTTTTATAAAAATGAAAAAAAAAAAATTAAGTTAAAGTATTTATGTATGCATGTAACCGGTAAAAGGATAGCAAAGATTAAAGTTTCATTAATCTGGGTTTCGAAAGCAATCTAAGTTATGGACATTTTTGCAATGCCTTCGAAATTTCACAATAATCAAGAATGTCGGTCATAGCCTTAGACGTAGGCTTATAATGCGTCGCTTCTTTCTTATCAGGTCACGAGCGACAAAGAATGGATTCATTTTGAAAATGAATTAAAGAATAAAAGATCATCGATTACCTGAGATTAACTTGAGTTTAATATCGATGACAACAAAACCAAACCAAGCATCGGCAAAAAAAAAGAAAGCTATGCATTTGCTGGGACGTGGAGGGCGTGGTATGGTGCGGCGAAACTATGCATTGAATGTATTGATGGGAAAAGCGATCACAATGGATCCGTAGCAAGAGCGTATCGTAAGGTAAGTTTGTTTAGTGCACCAACACAAGTAACAAAACCACTTAAGTATAAATTGATTGGCCAAAATGCCAGAGTGCCATCCTCACCGTATTCAACAAATTTGAGCTCCGTATAATGAACACTTCGCCGACCAACACTTCAACATTAATGAAAAAGTCAAAAAGTGTTTTAATGAAATGCTTTCTCTAGAAGACAAATAACTCTTTTTGGATAGATTTCCTCAAGCAGCTAACGATATACAAACAATACTATGAATAAAATATATTTTTTACTATTCTCTCTCGAAATAAGTGCAATTTTCCGTAGAAGAAAAAAAGAAAAGAAAGAAACGGGACAATATTTTTTTCACACATCTGTCACTTGTTGTTGTTGTCATTTTGTTGGATACACAAAGAATCGCAATTTGCAAATACTTACGTCTGTCTGGTAAGTATATGTAGTTTTCGGAAGGCCACACCAATGGGACATAGTCTGTCCATATGCCAAGCAGAAGTCTACGCAATCGCCGCATGTGCATCTGAATGCTTAAGAAGGTAGTGCAGGGGAGAAAGCATTTCCATATACTCCGGCAGCGAAGCCGTCTTAGAGTCCCTAAAAGGGCGACTGCGATAGCATCCAGGCTTGTGTCGGAGTGCCTTCAAACGCTGAATGAGTTGCGCAGGCGCAATGAAGTGCACCAAATATGGGTGCCTGGCCATTGGGATGTGGAGGGCAACAAACGGACTGACTATCTGGCGAAGGGGAGAGTCCGAGAGGCCATGGTACATCCTGAACCGTTCTGTGGCGTACCAAGAAGCCGCAGTAATAGGACGCAGAACAAAGCGAATTGCCCTTGAAAGCAATGTGGAAGCAAAATCTTCCGTTAGGACACACAAACTGCTGCAACTAAGAAGAAGCGAACTAGGTTTAGTCATCGGCTTCTACACGGGTCATAATTCCCTAGGGAATAACATCTGAATAACAAGGGTGTGTTTGATACCGATTCACGCAGATTCGGCCAAGGGACGAGTGAAACGTTCCATCATAGTCTATGTGAATGTCCGACTATCTGCACAGTCAGACACCACGCCGGTCATGGTATGATGATCCGATTTAAAAAAGGTGGCGGGATTCACAAAAATCCTAAAACTGAAGGGGTACGATCGTGGACGTGTACAATAGATCTTCTAGGGCGCGGTATGTCTTGTCCACGTAATTAACAATAATAAGCACATGTATGTCAATAAAAAAGAGTAGATAGGAGAAAAAAAATTATAACGAATAAAATTCTTTCCCGACATAGGTGAACATAAGTGAGTGGATTTTAAGAGATAACTCGCTTCTATTGCTTCTCTTCTTCTGATATAGCCTCGGCCTCGGCCTGGACTCTTTCGAAGTAAAAATTAATTTTTGTAATTTCAGCCAAGTATGTATGTATGTATGTAATAATTTTTGTGCTGATGAATGGATGCAAACATTCATAAGCGTTACGCAGACGTGGGCTAACTTTGACGGCGCTGATCAGTGTTTTCTTAACTACACCTTTTTGTAGCAAAGTGGCATCCATGTGACGATCTATTTTCTCGAACTCCAGTTGGACGAAGACTATCGCCGTTTTTGCATCCATTTCTGTAAGAAGTTTTAGACATTTGGGAAAGTATTTAAAAAAAAACTTCCTTATAGTTGATAATAGGTTTGCATGCTTGTTCTCATTTTACATATGATGGCGTGTTTTTTCTTTTTTTTTGAGGTTTGCTGGGTTATCTACCTATGGCTTAATATGCTTTATCTGCGCCCTGTAAACAGTTCAAATGCTTTAATTGTTACAAATAGAGTGAAACACTATGAGATCGAACGTGCTGTCAAACGGCCACAAGCCTCAGCTCAGCTAATAGCCTAACAATTAAATAAAATTAAAAGTAAATGAAGACAATATCTCGGTACGTTTCCGTATCGAGGTATATGATGCACGAAGATTGCTATGCAAATACGATCAAAAGAGATGTTAAGAAATATCGAGGCATGTAAAGAGAGAAGCAAATGTTAACAGATCATTAATCAAATGACAGCAAATTACATACCATGCGATGATATTGTGCAGATCATTAGAACGGTGACAAATCATTTGGCAAATGTAACCGGAATGCCATTAGCGTCATCTCAAGGCATTCATCTAAGGTCTGACACAATTAGTTATCCCTTGTCCGTTTGGAATATGCACACACACACACACACAAACACACACAAACACGTGCTAAATATATGTGTGAAAGGAAATCTTTGGAAAGGCAAAAATTCATTAGAAAGAAAACAAATTCGAGAATAATTTCTACTTAAGAGAGAAGAAAAGATATTCATTTTCAAGGGATACGCTTATGGTTACGTTATTATGCATGCGTTTTGCGGAAAATGTGTTTCCTCTTAACTTTTGTGATAACGAAAAACGTAAAACAAATATTTTTCTTAAGCCATATTCACTCACCCACGTCAATATGGCTGCAATATTATTATGAATTTGCTGCTCATAAAACTGTTATTATACTACTACTACTACTACTACTACTACTACTACTACCACTACTACTGCCATCTTAATTCAGGAGAGACACGTGAACAAGTAGCAATAGTTAATGAAAGTTTTCAATAATTTTCTCCAACGTTTTTTTCAACGTTTAGTTCAAACGATTGCTCGTACCACGGCACTCACTAATCCCAAGAAGCGCCAATTATACCCTTCAAGTATTTTCTTCCATCAGCACACCATGTCGAATAGGCGACTGCAAAAGCTAAGCTCTCTATATCAATAAATTCGAAATAGACGGAAAGAGGAGAAAACGGCAGCAACTATCGCTTATCTAGTCATAGGCTACTTACTGGTGAATCTATTGGATTGTCTAAGGAATATTAGAATCACTCATTGAACGTAGATTCGTAAGTTCGTATGAAATGTTGGCTCCTGTTAATATGAATTGAAAGAGTAAAATGAAAGGCTCAATGTTTATATATCTCTATCCGAAGTATCAGATTTATTGAAGTGCTCTCTTTG
The DNA here is from genome assembly GCA_000688735.1 of Glossina austeni. Lineage (NCBI taxonomy): Eukaryota > Metazoa > Arthropoda > Insecta > Diptera > Glossinidae > Glossina > Glossina austeni. The sequence goes on along the minus strand of KK502419.1, from coordinate 723,190 downwards.
ATAATCCGTACAGTGTATATATAAAAATTTCATGCCAATTGAACTATATCCGTCCGTCCGTCGGTCCCGCCAAGCATCAGTTTTTTGATAACCCGTACAGTGTAGATATAAAATTTCATGCCAATTGAACTATATCTGTCCGTCCATCGGTCCAGCCAAGCATCAGTTTTTTACCCATTGTTGCTGTGACCATGCCGATCGTAGCAGTTAACATAGGAGATAGAAATTTCATAGGCATACTGAGTGCATTACGGTGGATTGAATGTGAATATAAAAATAATTCATTCAATAGAGTTGAAGACTTATGACTTATATACTATAGCATATATCGGTAATAGACTGGCAGAAAAACTATCTAGTTCGGTCGACTGCCAACGAAATATTTTCGTAGTTGACTTCAACTCAAAAGCTTGTTGTTTATTATGCTTTTTATCTCTTGAAGATGCTTTTAGTGTCCTATCAAATCCTTTCTCAGATAATTTATGGCATTAAACCAGTAGATTATATGAAAAATTTCGTTTACATATTTCGGTTAGTTGGTAACTTTTGAAATTTGAATATAAAACAGACGGTCAGACGGACGGACATACACAAGTCTTGCATTCATTAGAAATACAGACGATATACTTGGTACAGGTTATCGATATTACATAAATTAATTAACAAATTTTTTTATTCCGCCATTATTCAGGTGATGAATTATGAAAAATTAAAATTAATCCATAAAAATTTCATATATTTAGTGAAATTCATTCGCATAACGAAAATTACAATATGTTGAGTATTAACTGTTAAGTCTTATATACATAAAATGAATTCATCCCTACACGCAACTATATATATAAGGGTTTGTCGTCATTCTTTTGCATTAAATAAGCATGCGTTTGTCGCGTGTTAACGCCCCTTCGATGTTAATGATCTCTTCGTCATGCTATGCTATACAGCAGCCTATCGAGCCTAAATAGAAAACATTGCCCGTAGTTGTGTGTGGGATTTTATTTGTCTTAACTGACTTTAATGTTCGTGCATATATATATATATATATATATATGAAGTGATCTTATGTGTATTTGTTTATTTAAAGCACACTTTGCTTTTCCATTTTTCCAATGAATATTGTTTTGAATAAAAACAAAACGACATTGCAATCCTTTTCAGCAGCAATTTGTTCTTCGATCGAGTTTGAATGTTTATTGCATATGCGTCTTGGGAATCCTGGGAATTGTTGGTTTAAATGCTTGACCGTTCGCCTTTAAATAAATACGAAATATTAAGTATGTATCGTCTCTTCAGAGATATATTCAGGCGTTTCTTCTTTGTTTTTTTTTTTTTTTTTTTTGTTTTGATGATGAGATGCCGTATAGATACCGTTCTTCAGGCTCGCTTAGATGAAAAATATTACTTTGTGAATAATTGTCTCTAAATAGAAAATGTGTTCTCTTCACATTAAATATTCAAAATTCTTTTATGGATTTAGGTTCTGTTGACTTCATTTTTTTTTTGCTTTTCTTTTAATGCTTTTAATGATTTGTAGATCTCCACGATCTCTTCTTTGTCACGAGGCTTTTAAACGGTGCTTTACATTCTCTTAGCCCACAAAAAACAAAGGGAAGAACAAGATTGCAAAGTTCACCAGAAAAGCCAAAGCAGAAGAGTTCCTTTTATAGGAGACGAACTGGCATTTAATTCGCCAAACTTGGAACTAAGTAGGTCCGAGGGCGAAAATGTAATTGCCTTCGCGCAAATGTGCAGAATGCGTCTGCACAACAGTCCCCCATTAAAAACTTTCCGGTCGGGCAAGGATAAAGGTATCTATCATAAGGCATTCCATAATCTCGGACTTTGCCGGCCAGTGACACTTGGCAACTGAATCACGCTAATTCGCGGATGGAGCAATGAAGAGTGTCCCGTTCGCCAGACACATATGCGTAAAACCCTATGGATGACAATTTTGATCTTCGGCTTCTTTTTTTTTCCACTAAACAAAACGGAGATATATTCAATAATTGTTAGACTCTATGATTATTGCGTCTTACTCTGCAATGACATCTTTGCTATGTATGTATGCGTGCAGATAGAATTTCTCCTTTCTGTGGTCATCGCGGTCGCCTATTATTTAACTGAAAAATGTCCTGCCTATTGAATCGTCAAAAGCGTCATCCACCCATAGATAGTAGCGTTCATTATTACTATAGAGAATTAATTTGATGCACTGCATCATTATTTGCTGCAGTAACTGTTAAATGTTAACTTGTACGAAAGAATTAAACTTACAGCCCTATTCTTCTGCCAAGCAGTGGTAAAATCGGTCTGGTGGGTAAACCTATATTTGAAGACTACACAAAAAATAACATCACTAAGCATTCTTACCACACCATAGTGGAGAATAGTGCAACGATGTCATGGGAAATTTTTGCGAAAAATTGAAAAGAAATATAAGAGAAAAGCGTAGAACAAATGGAAATGGAGAAAAATAATTGCAATGTTTTTAATTAATTTCGTGGAAGATCAGAACACAGGTAGGGGTAAGGCTATCCGCGGGGTAAGATAATGCCGCCTCCGAATTCGTATGCTCTAGATTGTTAGCATTGTTTTTACCAATATGAACGCAGCGATGGCACATTTAAACTCAAACGTGACTGCTCGATATCTGTCATTCAAACGTCACGGTAGGATGACACATTTGAAGAGTTTCTTTTTATTGCGTCTTGTAAATGTCCTTTTCAAACCTTGTCCTAGTTTAAGGGTGAAGCCTGTTCCGACTCAGTGGTTCTTTGAACTGCTAAGTGTTTAAGGAGTGGCAGCGGCTCTCTACTCTGCTCTCTATTCAAAACTTTCAGCTAGATTGGTAAGTTTACTTGAACTCATGGTGGATGCCTACAAATTTTTTTCACCATATTTCACTTTTCCTTCGAGGGACTGAAAAAAATCGCAATGTTTTCAGATTTGCCCAGTTTTTTAAAGAATTTACCATCAAAGAGTCTTTTCCACATATCGTGGACGTTGTTCTTTTGGTTGAGAATAGTAACTACCTCAAGCACACATAGATGATTGAAGTCCATTGAGATTATATTTATTCAAACCCAATTCCAGTATCAATAGCCTCGCTTTCCAGAGCCATCAGCATAAAGCGAAATTTCATTTCAATCTTCCTAAAATAACCTTTGAAGAAGAGAACTAGGCGCGAAAGCGGTTTTACTGCTGCTTTGATTATTGAAAAAGAGCTACAAATGAAACGTTCAATTGCTTTTAGCGATGACCAATATCCAATAGAAGAGAACAGATCGTATACTTTACACCACTGCCAGCAGTGGTAGCATAGAATATTAAAAATACTAAAAATAAATTCACACAGCTGTCCGCTTTTCTTATTTTTGACAGATTACTAAGTAAATATAAAAAAATTTTCAATTATGTATTATTGTTAATGTCCTCTATATACACACACACATAAATCGCATACCATAAAAGGGTTACTTCATTATTACATAGAGTTAATGCATTATATATAGACACACATATATATGTATATAGAGTATTCTTCAATCATCATTTAATACATATCTGCCCATATATAGTAGTGGTAATGTGGTCAAATGATTTTTTCTTTTCTGTATGCCTGGTTTGGTCATATGTCCCAGATTTTATATTTCATTTACTTGTTGTTGTTGTTGTTGTTGTTGTTGTTGTCCTGTTCGACAATCATCTTTTGTGATGAAGGGTAGTTTAACTCAATAGTATTTTTGTGGTTGATTTGGTTGACTAACCTTTCGTTAGTTAAAAGCTTTGAGGTTTAATTTCATTTCGTCATTTGTTAACCCTTTTTTTATTTCCTTACGTGACGGACAACTTTGTAAATTTGGCAGACAGTTGTTGCTTAATTAAAAATAATATCTTTTTCTTTAATTTTAATGAAGATAGGTTCGGCTTTTTCATGTTATCAGAAGCTAGAGGAAAAACAAGTAAAAAAAACATTATAGTCAGAGAAGGCCGACCCTATTACGGGTCAATTTTCATCACCACATATTAAAACTTCGAATTTTTCTGCTCTACAAACGTTCAATTTTTTGTGGAAATCCTTATTAGGATAGGATCCAAAAAATAGGCCGAGATGGTCCAAATTTGCTACAGTAATTTTTTTAATCTTAATTTTCACTATTGTGATATAATTTTCATCATGAAGCATTAAAAATTATACCTTTTTGTACCTCTTGTGTGAACTTCAGTTTTCGTTATATGGAAAGAGGTTCAAATATTCGCCCAGCCGGTCCAAAATTTTCATATCAATTTAAAATGCCGAAATACTACTACTTAACCACTTTTGCCGATAAATTTTGAAAATTATACTTTTTTTCCATATAACGACGATGGGAAGTAGTCGAAAAAGTGGGCCAATCCGAACCATTTTCAATAGCGTTCATCCTTGGATCAAAACACGCCACTGTATCAAATTTCATCAAAATATTTTAAAAATTGCGACCTGTAGCTTGACCACAAATTTGTATGGACAGATATCAGACGGACAGACATGCATTAGATCAATTCCAATTATGATTCTGAATCGATCGGTATAATAAAATGTGAGTCCGTGGGTTTCCGCACTAACTTAATATGCCCTGTATCACAAGTGGTGTGGGGTATAATGAGGATAAGGTTTTCCATGGAACACAGATGCACCAACATGGATCTGTATATTAATTTTCCTTAATAAAATTCTTTTATTGCTTTAATATTACTATTCAAATATATTATGACAGCCCTTTATTCCTCGGGGGCGAATTAAAGTGAGACTAATTGATCAAAATTTTCTTGAACCTGAGACTACGGTAGAAGCACATTAAGCTTACAAACTAGATGTTAACCTTGGCTGGCTTAGTTAAGATGAGGCCAGATTGTGTGGAAAGTTAGCATATAGATGAGTGACTGTATCTGGCTAATCCAGCTAATCTTAAAGGATCTGATCTCAAAATGGCGTACGCTGAATTTTATACAAAGTAGGCCTCGTTGGATTCAATTTCCTCTATAAGTCCCCTTGAAGTCTTGCAATTTATTCATCATTACTTTGCTTAAGGATAGCCCTAGGCCTCCACCACCCAGCTATAGGACACAAAATGGCCAATGCATTCATTCGTTGCATGCATTCAATGATTGTGCGATCGCCAAATATACTCCAAAAATGGAATTGGAATCGCATCACGATATCACGACACATCAACCGCTCCTTTCGTTTTTTTTTTTTATTAAATATATTTTTTTTTTGCTAGTTTTATATCAGCATCGAAAATGTTTTCTCTTCTCCTCCTTACCTTCATATTAGTTTTATTTGATTTCTTTTTTCCTATTATAATAATAAATAACCGATAGCTTAAGTGCTTTAAGACTTTTGTCTTAGAGTTTATTTCTTTGACTTAATTATTTATAATAATAATAATTTAAAAATATTTACATTTCAATGAAATTGAAATTTTAATTGAATCGAATAATTCTCTTTCTTTACGCCATTTCTTTTTTTTTTCGTTCTCTCTCACTCACTTACATTTTTATTTACTATATATGCTCTCTTTACTCCACATAAAACTCACTACTCACCCTGCTCTAATAAGTAACTTATCACACAATAATGGCGTAATAGAACAACAACAACAACAACAACAACAACAACAAATAAACGAATGCAATGTTTTAAGCGTTCATAGGGCGATGCAATCAAACACACACATATGCACACAAACAAAATAATGAGAGCATTATAAAGAACGCAAGTGAGGGAAAAAGCGAATCAGTAAACTCAGTGATACTCTAATGCGAGTCGCTATAGGGGCGATAGGGAGAGAGAGAGAGAGAGATGGTAGTTGAGTAGGTGTAAGGGGAACAGACAGATATGCTTTGGCTTTTTACATAAATAAATTTTAGACATATTTGATATTAGTCAGTAAGGGGTAAATGTTTTAGTTAAAAGCGTAAAAAAAAAAACAAAATAAATTTAGAATTAAAGAGAAAGAAATGATATTCAGCTGTGATGTAATCTTTTAAAGCTCGAGGTTTTTTTGTTTTTTTTTTATTATTATTATCAATAATTGTAATCCACAAAGTGCTTGGAATTTAGTTTATCCTCATATGTGTAATCTTCAGAAGGACTTAAAATAGACAAACTCTTTACTAGATGCGATGAAATCGGAATCATTTTCTGAAATGATCTAATGCTCTCTGACCGTTTGATCGTCAACCTACAAGTCGTAATTTTTTTAAAATCTACTGAGATAATTTGATGCACTTTCGTGGATTGACTCAAGAACGAATACAATTGAAAATAGATTGCTTCGGACTATCTGGCCAAGTGTTCGTCATATAAAACTGTATTTTGATAAATTTGCTATTTTTAATAATTCCTACCAGTTTTTACAGGTAATATATTCATATGCAAATTTTGAGGCTGATTAACAATCATTTCTTGAGTCATCCGTCCTTACAAAAATTAGGCAAGAAAATCGAATTTTTAGTGTTTTATGATGAAAATGTCTTTACATAAGTAAACCCATCTGTTTTTTGGATCATTTAAAACTATTTTTTAGATCCTTTCCCATAAGAGAGAGAGAGAGAAAGAGAGAGAGAGAGAGAAAGAGAAAGAGAGTTTTCATTGAAAGTAAAGTTTTATTTAGCAAGACATAGAAACGAATAGAAAATAGAATACTAAGCCCCTTCTTTATTAAAATTCACTAAAAGTGAAACACGTTGTTGCACTATTGGGACGCTTTCCACGAAGCACAACTTTTTAGAACTGACAACATCCAAGAATTGTATTAAGCAAAGTATTATATTATAGGTTACGTATTTTTTTTTTCTTTTTTTTTGAGTGGGGATGGAAGGTCATGTATGTGTACAACTTGTATTTGGCAAGGATATTTTTATTAATAAAAATTCGATTCCAAACAAATTTTTTCACTTTCATTTAATACGCCAAAGTATTATATTATTTCTCATTTTGATATTCAGCATCGAAAGATATTTTTCATAGAATTACTTTTTCATAATTTTTCGCACCCTCCAACCAGCTTTATATAATAGCACACAAGAAAAAAAAAAAGATAATAATATTATTATAAAAAAAATGAAACAACAACAAATTTTTTAAGTTATCAATATTTTTCTCACTTGGTTTTTTTTTATTGCTTTCTTAAGTGTTATAAGTATATACTTAACTAATATTAGCAGAAAAGCATCCTTCAAATCTGCTGCACTTTACATAAAACAGAATTATATTTTCGTAAAACAATAGTAATGACAAAGAAAAAACCAAAATATGATCCTCTTGTCGTATTAAGAAAAAAAAAAAAAAAAAAAAAAAACAAAATCTGCAATTTCCAAGTACGAGAGATTTTCTAATAATAGCTAAGGAAAGAAAAAAAAAAAAAGCAAGCAATAAATAAAACCGCTCTTCACAAAGAGTTACACTTAAACACCCACCTAAACAGTTAAGCTAACTTATACTGTATTGAGAGTAAAGAGTTAAACAAACGGAAGAAGTAAAAAAAAAAAAAAAAAAAAAATCCAGCAATTGTTCGAAATTCTCTAGAGCCAAAAACATTTAATATTAACAATTCAAATATGAGATGAAATGTGTGCAAAAAAAAGAAAGGATTTTGCATGCAGTTCATATTACGGGCATTAAGCCGACTAAAACCGTTATTGTGTTTTGTGTGTATGGTCTGCAACCAGCAAAAAGCGAAAGAAAAAAAGACAATATGCTAAAAAAAAAAAAAAAAAAAAAAAAAAAAAAGAGCAAAAATCTACTTTAAATGGCAGCTTCCGTAAAAATAAGATCATGTCCTATACTCACACAATTTCGATGATGGATGTCAAAATGCTAAACAACAACACAATTGAAGGCAAATTTTAAGAAAACACCTTTTTTCTGCTATTTCGTTGTTACCTTTACGTAGTACATGCGATCGAGTGCAAACAATAAAAGATAACGGGGTTATTTTTTTTTGTTTTTTTGCGGTGAGAGAGTAAAAATGGTAACACCAACAACAACAATGAAATACAGTGGAACATCAGAGGGGATGTCTCTATGTCTATTTGTGTAACACGTTGACCATTAGAAAGAAGTGGGGAGAGTGAAAGAGAGCTAGTGATAGGTAGGTGGTCGCACTTTAGTGGGTGTGTGTCCAATCGATAAGTGTTATGCCTTTCACTGCCGCTACGCACAAAGTAAACTCTAACGCACTTGAGATTTGAACATTCGCCAACCGAGACTTGGTAGTCTCGATTCTTCCCTGCTCGGCTACTCATGCGAACATATTGAACTTTGCAATGTCTTTTGATTTCGTATGGATAGCATTTTTCCCAATGAACTTTGTTTTGCTTAACTTTGCTCCTTAACTTTGCACTCCTGCCAGAACAGCAAAAGCGAATGAAAAGAGAATATGAAGAAGAGGGCTACTACTGCCTTGAAGATTGTGCAAGAATTTCAATTTTCTTTTTCTTCTTTAATGTTGTTCAACTCTTGGCCGTGTAACTGCTGTTTTCATTAGATAACTATTCAGCAACATTTGCAGCATTATTCCTAAAGTACTTATTATCCGTTCTTTCGACTAATTGACTATTCGTTCGATATGATTTTCATCTATTTGAACTGAAAGACGAACTGAAGAAGTTCTCCATCGTTCAACTTGTTGTTTATATTTTTTCACTATACCTCGCAAGGTTAACCAAAATTGTTGTTGTTTTCAAGTCACGATCTGATTTACATATCGAATATATTTTTTGTAAAGATTTTTCCGAACGCATTGCGCGGTACGAAAGAACAATTTAATAACATTTGGCGACTGATGCTTCCCAGATCTGTGGACTAGATCAGAGATGTCGGCAGCATTCCGACTTTCAGACGATCTTATATCCAAAACAATTCTTCTTAAAATAGAGTATGCGTGGGTAGCTCGTGAATTAAGGCTTCATTGGCGAGAGAAGTCATATTTTTCTGAAAAATTGCATACACAAAAGAAAATGTTGTTGTTTGTGGCTCGATGGGTTTATAAATCGTTGCTTCACTGTATTTAATCGGAGAGTTTGTGAAAGAAAGAGAGGGGATAGAAAGAGTGGGATATGCGAACGGCATTTTAGTGTGATTTAAAGGTGGGAAAAGAGTTAGATTACATTGTGGGATATTATATGCATACTTCGATACATATACGTTATCTTGAGGAGTGTGAAAAAAAAAAACAGTTTTGTTTTGTTTGCCTTTTTTTTTTTTTCTTTTTTATACAATAATAGCAACACAGTTGTTGTCCATAGGCATGTACTCAGTTATGTGGGAACGGTTTAACTTTTATCCGTAAAAATTATTTGATAAAAACAATGTAACAAATGAATAACTGTTTGTTTGTTTTTTTTTTTTTTTTCTTTTTTAATTTTTCATCAGTCAATAATCAAACGGCTTAGCTCGGATTCTCTTTTAATGAAGTGTGAAGTTTATTAGAAAATATGAAATGTTTAAAAAAGACAATTGACATACGATGATGAGAATGATGATGGCGATGTCGATGTCGATGTCGATGTCGATGTCGATGGCGTTGACATTAATATTCTGCTCTGCCTAAAGCATAGCTAATTAAAACAAAACCGTAAATCGTTCACAATATTTTTCATTATTTCTTTCCCTTGTCTTTTGATCATATTATGTGGGTTTTATTCAATAAATCATCATTTAAATGTTGTGAAAGACATGTTTTTTTAAACTTTTAGTTAGTCGAACATTAAAGTTCGTTTCATTAATTGAATTTTTTTTTTTTTCTTTTGAAAACCTTCAAAATTAGCTTAAATGTAAATTTCAATAATTCTTAGACCGCGCAATGCCAACGTTGTAATTAAAATTGCAAAGGTACCCATCCAAAAGCTTCGTAAAAAAAATTTAAACGATCCGAACTTGATACGTATTATTGCCTTGAATTTCACGAACCAATTGATGATCGTTGATTAGTTTAAGAAAAACAAAAAAAAAAATAAATAAGATGAACGCCTGCATAAGAAAGCAACATGACGTGACGTCTATCTGATACTTTCACCCCCTTACGACAATTAGCGTATTCTCAACAAACAAACGATGCATTGTATCGAAATTTCCCGAAGAGCCGTTCTCAGCGATTGGGATTGACCCTATTTTTCATAGTCTCTTGGCACCCATGGTACTAGACATTCGTTTACAAGGCCTACGCTTATGGTTACGGCACTGCACAGCTAAACTTCTACTTGATGTCCCCATACAATATCGGTCGCGCTGTCTTTACCCAATGATCGAAGAGAAAGTATCGACGCAGGCCTACTATCATGCTCTGCATTCCAATTACTATGTCATAGGGAATTTCAAAAGTGACCTTTTTCCGCTAAATAACTGTGACTTCTTTATCGGAAAACCGGTGCCGAAAGATTATTGCTAGTAATAAGAGAACAAATATCGACACGTCTACAATCAATCAAAATTCTCTATAAACATGCACGGGATGCAAAACGAATATAGCTTTCGCCCTTCCCTGGTTATAAATTTAGAAATTGAAAATATTGCAAAAAAAAAAAAGAAAACAATAAAAATAAAAAACATCAAAATCAAGACGACTATGTTCAGCTTAGAACGGATCATACGTACTGGCCAGTTTGGAAGTCCTTCCCCCTTTCTATGACTCTGCACTAAGTATTCCCAATAAATTTGAAGACAAAACTTTGCAAGCCCACAAATAAAACATAAATCTATTTTTTATACCCTACACCACTTGTGAAGTATTGCAGTATTGCAGAAGATATGTTTAAATTAATTCAGATAATGATTTTGAATCGATTGTTATAATAAAAGATTTCAAGTTTATTTCAAGTTCTTCTAGTTGTTGCGTACTTCCCGACAAAAATCGATATGCGTTTACAACAGTTGGCAGAAGGAGAAACTTAAAGCCCTCATTTTGATAGTATACTCTACGATACGGCATAATAATCTCATCGAAAATCTTCAACTTTCGAAATCGATTTCATTTTCAGCAAAAAGTTCTCCACCTTCACGACAATCAAATGCTTACGTATCGGTAATTGAATAACATGGCAAAGTTATTTTCGGTCACGAACCATGCTTAAGATCTTCCTCTTCCTCTTCGCCTATTGCATTCATTGCGGCTTTTGAGAATTCAAAAATCTCTGTCAACATTACCTTGAAAATGTAATTCAATAAAAATACAAGAAATGCATATAAAAAAGTTGCTTTCCTTTAGTAAACCCTTTTTCTGCAAAAAAAAAAAAGAAGAAAAATAAATGAAAAGAAAAGGGAAAAGTTTTCTGGTTTTAAAAATTAAGAAATTCAAGGTCTTGGGAAAAAAAAAAAAAAACTTATCATAAAACTCTCTTACTGGTCTCCGGATGCTTTACGATTATTTAACAAATTTATTGCCTAACAATGCGAACCCTTTCGGATACAATTTGCAGCGCGATGTCACAGACGGCTAGCACAGTTTTATCTATTTTGTTAAGCGAATTCCTTGAATTCAATAAAAAGGATTTGCAGGCTTACAAACTATGCTCTTGAAGAAAATTAAAAAACAAAAATGTGTTTATATATATATATATATATATATATGTATATATGTATATATATATATGACAACATAAGATGTTATGTAATAAAAAACAAAAATAATAAAAAAAAAAAACATTTTTCCTTCTCTCCCTCTCTCTCGCTTTCCCTTTCTCTCTTTATACAGCAAATGAACCCTTTTTTATTATGTGTAGCTCTGTAGCGTTTTATGATAGTTACACTAAACGGAACTTAAAAAACCCAAATTGTTTGAAAATATTTGGTCATTTTTTCCACTAAAAAAAAAAAAAAAAAAGAAGAAAATATATTAAAGGAAAGGATTCATCTTAGAAAAAATCCTCACAACCCATCACACATTTTGCAATTGCTTGTAAATATTTGTAGCGTACAACAAAACCGTGCTTACTCTTAACATGTGCAAATAATATTCGCGCACCCTACCGGTATGATTTTTCCAGGATGTAAGCAATCCCTCCCTCCCTCCTTCCTCCTTCCCGCCACCTCTTTCCATTGTAATAGTCGGTTAAAAATTTATTTTCTCAACCGATTTTTAAACTAAATGAGCGTCTGCGTGATGTCCTCTTATCGATTATATTGTGTCTCAGCTACAAATCGCCGTATTTTAATGAAATTTTTATACCCTACACAATTTCTACAAATAAAATTCTTCACCTGTTATCGCATTTTTCCAGGTTAAGGCTTATAATGCGTTATATGTGACAGAATGCAAGTGACGAGCCGCGATCATGCAAAGTTGCTAACGTTGCTACGTTTCTTGTCAAAAAAAAAAAAAAAAAAAAAGCTTATTATTCTTCACATATTTTTATTATAAATGAGCGAAAATTGGATTTTATTGTTCTATGAAAGCGAACTTTTCCCCAAAAAATCCTTACAAAAGAAAGGATCCGAAAAATAAACTTTCATAGTCCATAGTCCAACAGTGCAAATTCATGTGACACAAATCGCTTTTTCAATTTCTATTACAATATATAGTGAAAATTACACTTCGATGCTATAAGAAGGCTACTTACCTCCCATATGAATTCTTGTATATACAAAAAAAAGACTCCCATTCCACTCAAAGTGTCCAAATTCATTCGATATCTCCAAATACTCCAAATGCATATTTTCTAGCTATCAATCGTCGATCGTTAATCGATAATTCGGCACAGAATGAATTAAGAGTGAAAAAGTTACTGAATCGAATTTCCATCTCAGCATCGCCAATGGCGAACGAAATGAAACCGCATGAATTGAGAGTGAAAAAGTTACTGTACTGGAATCGCTGCTGAAACAAAATGAAGCCAAGCAATTTTTTGAAGACGATTTTTTGATGGTGACGACGAATGCGATTAAAGGGCGACTAAGTGCGAGAGTAAATCTAAAGTCTAAAACCGATCAAGAGATATTTGCTTGAAAAGCCGCAGAAATTCTTAATGATTCGATAAAACTTGAAAAAGCTTCGCTGGGAAATTTTGATGTTAATCTATAGCCTAAGCTTTGTCTCGTTGTATTAACATTTAATTGCGTCTCTGCAGGACTCTCTTCATGTTGTAAAAAACTAACTTAGTTCGGGCAATTGTAGAAATTCCAGAATGCTAGAAACGGCACATATTCAATTTAAAAAGATTTCAAAGTTAAGGAGATTGCGATTGAGTTTTGAGGAAAACATGCCACACAAAATTCGCGTCTGACTCTTTATCTGCTATCTGAGAGAAAATATTTACCTTTCGTAAAAAAGTTTTCATTATCAAGCTTATTATTCATCTATCCATAGCATAGATTGTGTAGAATTAAGAGAAATAATATATTGATACACATACACATGCATACATGCATACATGCATGTTTTGATAAATTTTTTATTCTACTTATGCACGAAATGATGAATAAGATGGATGCGATACAATGATTGCATATATATATCTGTTTCAACTATTGTGTGTGTGTGTGTGTGTATGTGTATTATTAAATACTAACTAAATAATTTACTTCATTATTAAATAATCCATACATATATTTACATATGTGATCATCATAGAAAACTCAATGTACTCGTTAACCTTAATACCGAAATGAATGGACGGACATAAATGAGTGGAAATCTTTTAATATTTATTTTCTTTCTTTTTAATAATCGTTTCTTTTCCTTTTAACTAAATATACATTTGCATTGATGTTGTTGTTGTGAAACAACAATTAAGGGCTTATGTACATATGCATGCAACTGGCACTTGTTGTCAAGATAGGAAAACAAAAAACAGTCGGCGTTTTCTGGTATGGATGTCCTTTTCTCTTGCATTTTTTCTTTTTTTTTTTTTTTTTCTTAAGACGAGTAAAGACAAAAAAGTACGACTTCCGTTAAAATAAACAAATGACCAAAAACAAAACAGAAAACAAAACAAAAAAAAGAAAAAAAAAAAACGGAAAGAAAAGACAAAAAGTTAAAATCCATGAAAATTGAGAAGAGATAAAATATGTAAATTATTTAAATTGAATTCAATAATAGATTAACAACAGAAAGAGAATTTAGGAGAAAGAGAGAGTGATACAATATGCGTTGATTATTGAGATTGAAAAAAATATGCTCCTTAGTTAACGGAAGTAACGAACGTAGTTTTCGCAAGGATTAAAATATCGCAGAAGAATGAAATGAAGTAAAACATAAATAAAAAAAAAAAAAAAAGAAAAAAAAAAAAAAGAGAAAAAATTATTTTATAAAGCAATCAAAATAACATCGACATGAATGTAATGATCAAAAAATAAGTCGCTTGAATTAATTTCGATCATTTCACTTATCATTTAATTACGTTTTCATATCACTTTCTTATTTTAATAAAGTCATTGATGACATTAATAAGAAATTCGAAGAAAATGCAAGTTTGCGATACAAGAGAACTTTAAACGATTTTGTGATCGTCGATCATATTATATATATATATATATATATATATATATACATATTATCTAGATACTCTCGTGTTGTTTTAGAACCAAGGCCTAGCATTCGCTTCTCATTTTCAATATACGCCCTCATAGGCGCAAAAAGATAGGCGAAAAGAAAGCCCCCATCTTATAGGAGTTCGAACGTTGTTGTCCACAAAATATCTTCAAGATATGCAACACAATGCTGAAATTTCAATTCGAGTACAGTTCACCGGGATATTCTAAAGGACTTTAAACGTTACAAAGTAGAAACATGCGCAATATTGCGCGATGCCAAAGTTTAATAGGCCTAGAGGACGGAAGGAAAGGAAACTTAGCAGATTGCAATGGCTTTCGTGGTCAAGCAAAGATTTCTCCATTTTTTTGTTTTTGTTTTCAATATCTCCAATCATTCATGGCAGAAAGGGAGCAAAAGAGAAAGAAATAGGGAGTGGGGAGACACGAATAGATTAGCAACGTCGGCTAATAGAAAAAATAAGTATCGCCTCTAACTTTGAACTAACCGTTGCTGGTTTCTTCTTTGAATGCTCAATACGATAGCGCATAGATGTTACACTACTACAAGCCGAAATCCTCGCCATTTACACACGTCTACATTCGGTCAAAATTAGAATATGAATCGCATTTACGGGTGATTGTTTCCATGTCACTTTTTAAAAAACAGAGCTATCCTCACTTTATGTAGTGTCGTAGACGTATCCGTCGAGCGATTTGGCCCATTTTCAATACCAACCTTCGTGCAAGCACTTCCAACATTTTTGCCAAATTTGATGTTGATAGCGGCTAGGAGAATGTTTACAACAGACATTATACAGATGGACAAACGGACAGACTGACATTCTTATATCGATTTAGAATTTGACGGTGATCAAGAGAATATATGTATTTTGTGGGCTTCCTGACGTTTCCTTCTGGACGTTGTAAACGTTTTCACAAAAAGAATATGTCCCTCATCCTTCGGTAATGGGTATAATAAAGTAATTTCCCTGCAAGATAATGTTTGATCGCTCAAACTTGGGCTGTTGGGCTGTCTAGATATTACTTCTTGAGCTGCCATTAATTTGTTCGATAAGTTTCGTCTCCAATTTCCCCGAAAACCCCAAAGAAAAGGTGAATCGATTTTTTCGATTGCGCTCAGAACTGAACTTAAACACACATCCTGAGGAAAAAGAATAACTTTATGGGTAACGTTTAACAATACGTTCGAATGTTGTGTATTTTGTTATCATTGTCATCTACTAAGTAATTTTTTGCCAAAAAAAAAAAAAAAAGAGCAAACAGGAAGATAAAGCGATGGACATTAATTCAAGACCTTTATAAGCAAACATTACTCTCACTCACTCTCTCTCTCTCTCTCTCTCTCTCCCCATTTATAAACATATTTCAGAAAAATTGTGCTAATATTTCGAAATCCTTTTGCTAATTGTTATCCTATCGATTGTTTTTGAAGTTATTTCCTGTGACTAGATACTTTTTTCTCTTTCTCTTTCTTTTTTTTTTTTTGCTTATTATTGGAAAAATTTCTTATTTTAAACCAATTTATTGAACCGCAAAGATGTTTAAATGAAGATTTGTCTCAATATTTGCAAACAATTATTCGTTGCTTTCGCTTTGCCTTCCGTTTGCCATATAATCGCTTTTCTACGGGGAAAACGAACGGACGAATGTGTTTCGTCTATTGTTCAGATTGATAATGCGGTTTTTCTTATGGCAAATAATTGAAGTGTTTCTTTATTTTTTTTTTTTTCAATTTGTTTTTTTATTTTTTTGATTTGAAAAAGTTTTTTATGAGAAAATAAAATCAAAATTGAACTTTTCACTAGAGTATGTTATTAAGCAAATAATTAACTTCCCGGACTTCGTTATAACATTCCCACTAAACAACTTCAATCCGTTCGTTTAGCTTAGCTTAGCTTAGTTTGAAGTCAAGTGTAGTCAATGCATCGATTATAGCAAGACAGCTGTTAATTGAAATCGGCCCAAGAAAAATGATTCTAAATATATAAAAAAAGAAAAATCGATTATAATAAGGCAATCATTGGTTGGCGATTCCTGACATTGATTCTTGATGAATTTTTTCAAAATACTTCTTAAACCTTACACTCAACATGAGTAGGCTTTTTAAATAGTACGTACCATCAAAGGTAAACAATATATATGCATATATATATATATATATATATATATATATATATNTATATATATATATATATGAAGTATATGAAGTATATATATATATATATATGAAGTATATGAAGTATATATATATATATATATATATATATATATATGAAGTATATGAAGTAGAAAATGAAAACTTCACCAAAACATCGTTACATTAGCTACAAATCCGAATTCTATTTGTTTCTTAGCGTCAAGGAAAGGCGTATTGAATAAATAGTCTCGTGCCTAGTCTCAGGTCTTGGCAAATTAGTTAGAAGATCGAGAAGACGACTTCCCCATAAAAAAAGTTATATTCAAACAACAAAAGTCGAAACTCTTTACTTTAGAACATTTTCATCTACATCTTGCAAGTTTTAATTCGACACAGCATGGCGATTATGTCCGATCTCACGGTAATATCACGCAATGCCATTTGAAGGAAATGATTAAAGCCGTGATTTGATTGACTGGCCAATCAGAACAAAAATATTCCCTCACGCATCTGCTTAACGTTGACGAAACGTTCTCATCTTTTCGGGAATAAATGTAATTAAAATAAATTTTTGCTTTCACTTTTCAAATTTTCATTAAATAATGCTTTTCCTAAATGTCAGCGTAAACTTAAATTTGCACTCGAAGACTTTCCGTCAACTGCGAACGCAGTTGCGCCCGGCCTCTGTAGGAATTTCACTATAAAGCTATGCTCAGATTTATTATTATTTGTTTTTTTTTCTTCCCAATTTTAATAGACAGCCAGCCAATGGTGACGACAGATGTACCTACAGATAGATTTT
This sequence comes from Glossina austeni, assembly GCA_000688735.1. Classification (NCBI taxonomy): domain Eukaryota; kingdom Metazoa; phylum Arthropoda; class Insecta; order Diptera; family Glossinidae; genus Glossina; species Glossina austeni. Next base: position 705,715 of record KK502419.1, on the reverse strand, counting down.
TAATTACGCAGGATTGCTGATGGAGAAGGGAAAACTGTTTAATCTATGAAAGTCATAATATTTCCTTAACATTGAACGTACACAGAGAGAGAGATAGAGAGAGAGACGCTTTTCAACCAATTTTCATGGAAATGAAGCGCTACTAACGATTCAATTAAATTGACTGAGTGAAAAGCAGGCTTGCTTAAGCTAAGTAAAATTGTAAAAGCTTTTCATATAAATAAAATTTTGAATCTGAATTTAAACTAAAAGGTTAAGAAAAATTGTATCATCCGTTTTGAACCGGTTGTTATACGTTTATTGATGAAATGACTTAACGGAGAATTGTGCAAGAGTATCGAAGAGGAGGCACAACCCATTCTACCGTCAAGCGCTTATCGAGGAGAGCCACTAAGTTGGGAGTAGAAGGAGGGAGCGAGGAGAGTAACTTAGTAACTCATTTCATTTTGTACTCTACAAACATAGTTAAGGTATATAAGCCGCGAAGAATGCATTTTAACGCATTTCCGCTAAGAGAATCATCCAAGATTTACGAAAAATTCACGAATAAAAAAAAAAAAGAAAAAAAACTTATCGAGTGCATGTTCTGCTAATTAGCTCTCGCTAAAGTTTGAAAACTAAGCATAAAAAGACATTTTAAAGCCAAGCTTTGTTGCGAGCTTATTAATAGTATTAAGCAAATCGGAGCATTTATTTTAAAAGAATATTCCAAAAAGCTTTAATGGATTTTGTAAATATCGCATCTCCGCTTTAAAGTCTTTCTAGAGACATGGGTTGCATGATAAAACCAAAAAAAAAAAAGTCTCCTAACATTTATTCATTATCTTTAGATCGGAATACTCTTCAGTGTTTACCACCTTTTAATGTGGGTTGAAAACAAATTTTGTTTACTGCCTGTACCTATAGAAAGAAAATCAACTTCCGTTTAAACAACATTTTCGCTATGCTACTTGAAATGTTCCTTTTATCGGAAAGAAGGCTCTACAAGTAAAAAGACAGCGAGACAAAGGCAGAAGGAAGAAAAACTCTAAACCAAACCTAACCAAATAAAATAAATAATTGAAAAAAAAAAAAATAAATAAATAAATAAAAGAAAAACAACGGTGGTAATGGTGACGCCTTATAACTAACGGCACTGAAAAGTCAATAACAGTGGGAAGCGTCCAAAACGGAAAAAAAATGATGAGAAAAAAAAAAGTGAAAAATTTATTTGCATAAAATCATTGTCATAGGAACAACACACACACACACACACGCACGCACGCACACACACACATACACATACATACATACATACATACAAAGAAGAATATGTAAAGAAAGAACGCACATTACAAGGTTGGGGTTTCAAAATGAGAGAATTCTCGGTAAGCCTTTAACAAAATACATACCTTAGAATCGGTTACTTAAGGTAATAATCTAAAGTTAAACAATTGCGATTGGCTTGAAATGGTCAAACGTGTCAAACTAAGTCGCACTAATTTAAAGTTAAAATTCTTCGAAGCAGTGCGTTATCTTCAAAGCACACAAAGCACAATAGAAAGACAAACAAAGGGTGAAGGGCGTCAGCGTAAATTTTTTATTTTCCAATATATATTCTCAACGCAATAACCGTGTGTATGTGAGTGTATGAATATCTCATTCCGCCCATCTTGGAGGTAATTTATAGATTCCGGCTCCGGAGAAATCTCTGGCTCTTTCAAGCGATTCACTTAAGCGTCGATGTTAATCGTCCGCCGATCGTCTGATCGCGATTATGTGCGATTCACTATTCACATCGCTCCAAAAGGATTGAACAGCACTACACTTTGAATTGAGAAGTGAAAGCAGAATTTCCCGTAAATAGTTTTCCTTTTTTCTCTTTTTGTTTTCTTTACACAAAAGCTCCAAAGCTCTATGGCTCTGGTGTAGGCGCTTTATACTTTATAATTTATAAAATAGACTTTCAAATGAAGGAGTTCTCAGTTTTATATTCAGTACGCTACTGCACTAACTGCACTTTCTCTTCGGCCAATGAATAGCAGCTAATAGGATAATAAGATGCGTTACAGTACTCCAGTGCTTCTTAAGTATCATCAGTAACGTTTCCGTTCGATTGCGCTGTACGCGACTATGTAAGTATGCGGAACTCATATACATCCACTTTGCGTTTCCGAACTGAGAAAGGAATTGGGAGACGAACGAAATTACGATTTGATTGCAATTTTTTTTTTCACTACAAAGTTAAGCTGCTTAACTGCTCACTACAACTGATTTCCAAATAAAACGAAAGATTTAATGAATCGTGAAATGACAAAAAAAAAAAATGTTTAGAGCGCAAAAGCCACAAAAATAAAATGGTTCTCATAATTTTTCCCTTTGAATCCCTGTAAATCTGGTAAGGCCTTAAACACTCTCCAAAAATAATTACTTATATTTTCATACCCTTTACCAAAGGGATTGAGGGATGAAGGATTCATTTCTTAAAAACGTTTGCAAAATTCAAAAGGAAGCTTCAAAGATCGAATAAAGTGTATATGTGTTTGTGATCAGCACCAAATTCTGTACCGATTTAAACACGCCTGCCGATCTGTCCATCAGTCCGTCTAAGCAATTGTTTAGTATCTGGTAGTCTGATAAACATATTCATTCTGTACGCAAAAATTAAGATATCGCCACCAAACTTGCAAAAGAAGAACACGTCCACAACACCTACACATCTAAAAATTGCCAACATCTTACTTATAAAGTAGACGATATAAATTTCCACTTTTATCCAACGCAAATGGGAAATAGGAAAAATCAACCGCTTGCTCCCAATATTGCGGAGTATAAAAATGTAAATCTTTCCCCATTTCTCCCCGTTTTTCGGGGGATCACAGTGATGGACATAAAAGATTCGTTCACGACCGAATATAATTTTCTTATTTGTTGTTTTTTTCATTACGTTAAATACCTGTTAAGAAGACACAACGCAAATGGGAAATAGGAAAAATCAATCGCTTCCTCCCAATATTGCGGAGTATAAAAATGTAGTTCTTTTCCCATTTCTTCCCTTTTTTCGGGAGATCACAGTGATGGGCATAAAAGATTCGTTCACGACCGTATATAATTTTCTTATTTATTATTTTTTTCATTACGTTAAATACCTGTTAAGAAGACACAGAAGGAGTTTATACCTTCTAAGTGAGATAATTATTTGGATCGCTTGCTTGTTATTGCTTGAAAAACTGCGTTTTTTTTTTTTTTTAAAAATATAAAGTTTAAGTAATGTTTGACAACTTGGCCTATGCCATCTTTCAGAACAAATCGACAAATTTTTATTACTACATCTGAGACATGGACACACAGTGCGAATAGGCCTTATGATGTCTTCTAATCTAACATTTCTAATGCTACGTTCTTGTTACATCTTCGATGTAATATTGTTTTATTTTGAATAATCGGTCAACTACTACATCCTCCGTAAAATAAAGTCATATGTATTTTTTTTGATATGTCTATAAGAACTGGCATTGCATCGCAAACCATTACTTTTATTATCTTTTACATATTTCATGATTTATTTTCACATAAACTATTAGGTATTGTTTGGAAAATCATTTCGGTTTATACGCTATACATATACTATACTGTCGAGGAAAGGAAGAAACATCTCTTTCCAAATTATTGAATACTTACTTAATTCCCAATTCCCAAAAAAGAGTGTAAGAAGAAGGTCTTATTAAATCCTAAAAATGATTTAATGATCATTTTTAACTCTTTCCTTAACTCTTTAAACGCGACAACAGCAAGGAAGATTGCCCGAAAAAAAATCTTTTCTTAAAATATATTTCTCAGAAATTGAATGAAAAAAAAAAAAAATTATAGATTTCGCGAACCGAATAATTTTTTTTTTTTTTTTTTTTTGTTTTTCCTCGAATAGTAATAAAATCATAAAAAAATGACGAAAGTGAAAGTAAAATATTATGAATTATTAGAAGTAAAGGAGTAAAGGACAGAATACATAGGCAATCATATGAACAAAATTGAACAATAAATATTGACAATAAAAAGGGGTGTAACTCGAACTTTCTCAATCCGAAGTAAGCATGCAACTTAATAGAGTAAAAGGTCATATAATGAGAGCTAATGTTAACCCTCTCTGCAGTTGAGTTAATAAAGCGGAACAGTACAATATCAGTGAGACACCCTTATGTGTCCATTATATTGCTTACCCAGTATGTCAATCTCTCAACACTTGCGACATAATTATCCTTTAGGCTCAATATTGTTTCAATGTTATGAAGCCGCATGAAGCAGCATTTAACTATCATCTACCTGTGTCTCTCCATTGCTCTGCCTATCCAAAAAAAAAAAAAAAAAACAAATGTTAACATTTATTTACATGAAGGACAAACAAGCGAAAGAGAAAGTAATAAGATATCTTAATGATAGAGTAGCTAAGCAATAAAACAAAAAAAAAAAAGAGTAAAGGAAAAAGAGAATAAAAATAGTTTATGCAAATTCTCTTAAGGGGATGAAATTCATTGAGTTGAGAATGTTCTGTTGTGTATGAGTGCAACAAGTTATTGTATATAAAGGGCTAATCATACCACTTCGACTTCAGTACAGATTGAACATTCCTTCCGCTAGCACTTTCGATAACTATCCAGTGTTGAAAATTGTAAGAGATTTATCCAAAAACTATGATGTTACAAGATAAGCTAATATCCGGTCAATTCTTACTGGATTTTAGAAATGGTTAGTTCAAAATCTAAAAAAGCAAAAAAAAATATCAACCTCTTCATCAACTTATAGGATATAAAATAATTTACTCGTTTGTTTTTCTGTTTTTTTTTTTTTTTTTTTTTACGGTTTAGAACATTCCGGTCTATTGCAAACGTCTGCTAATGTGCATCAGCAACCACCAAATGGTTTACATTTACATCAGAATTTATCGCAATCACCCTCGTCGCCATTCGCTGCTTTAGACATCTACTCGGCTTATGCCTATCAGCAGCAAATACATCAAAAATTATTAAATACCACCGCGACGGCGAATCTATTGCACCAATCAACAGTCTCTTCAAGTAATGCCGGCGAAGTATTAGACCTTTCACGACGTTGTGACTTGACGGTAGAGACGACAACAACAACAGCAACAACAACAGCGACAACAACACCGCGTAAAACTCCTTCGCCTTATCAAAACAGTTCACATCCAACATCGAGAATGGATACGCCACCAAGCGATTCGCCCAATACTGCACAGAAACTTTTATACAAACCAGCAACACCAGTAAGTCACACGAGTACGCCGAATGACGGTGCAATTTCAATGTATCCAAAATTGAGTTATGGAGGCTCTATTAAATCAGAATCCGTAGCGCTTACACCTCCGCCCGTTTTAGCGACAACAACCGTTGCCACTGCTCCAAAATTCGCTGTTAATACCGGTTTATTGCAGACATTTGCTACGGCTACCGTAGCAACGGAGGGCTTAAAGGGGGAAGAGTCAGCATTTCAGCAAAACCATTCATCTTCTAGCCCCTATAACGGTAGCTATGCCGGATCTCTAACAACTCTGGATAATAATAAAAATACTCGACCTTTTAAAGCTTATCCACGCGATCCTTTAGTTGTGGCTGCAAATTTCGCCGCTACTGATGTTTTATTAGATAATCCACGTGTCGAATCTTATACCGAATATCGTAAGCGAGTCTTAGAACACATACGACGTAGTAACGGCGGTAGCGATACAATAAGTAATCCAAAAATGCGTCGAACAAATTCGCGTAGCTTTAGCCTGACCGAGGACACGTTCAGTAATGCGAGCGAAAACGAAGAGCGCTCAATTAATATGGAAGACATGAGTGATTCCGACTCGAATTCTGGCAGAACGAAAACTAATGATGCCACCACTAATGCCGATATCTCATCTTCAAAAAATCCCAATCTCGTTAATTCCACAACACAAGTGAAAGATGCCGCCTATTATGAGAGACGTCGCAAGAACAATGCTGCCGCGAAGAAGTCCCGCGATCGTCGTCGCAGAAAAGAAGATGAAATCGCCATATTTGCTAATTATTTGGAACGCGAAAATATACAATTAAGAGCTCAGATCCAGGCGTTGAAAGCACAATTAGCTCTATTACCGCAAAACATGCCCCTCGATGTTTAAAATAAAATTTATTAAATAACTTATCTGGTTTTTTAGCGTTGAACGCTTATATTTTCTTGCTCAACATATCCGTAATATAATCGCTCGTATACATTATATACAAAAATTTTTAATTCATAATTTTATATATTTAAAATCAATTAATATAATAAATATTCAATACGATTATTAATAAAAAAAAAAAAAAAATAAAATATTTTTTTGTATTAGAATATCAAAGAAATTAATTACTCATATGCATTAATGAACCAAGAACGGCATATTTATTCTTTGCAAGTTATTCAAAGCAAGCCCTTACAAAATCGATAATGGCTTTGTTTCAACATCGTACCTGATATATGTCTTGTCGTTGCAGGCTTTGATTTAATTAGCAATTTCGAGGGCAAAGTTGCAAGTTTGACATATTTTGCAAAATTCAATTAAACGAATACGAAAATTATAGTCGATCGTGACCGAATCTTTTATACCCAGCATCGTTATCATAAAAAGACAAAAAAAACTAAAAAAAAAAAAACTACATTTTCACGTTCTATAATGTGGAGGGGGAAAGCGCCTGATTTTTCTTATTTTCAAAGTAAAATATTTTTGTCTTAATGGCATGTGGACGTTGTAGGCGTGTAGGCAAATTCATAGGCATAATGCGAGAATGTTTACTGCAAATACTTCACAGTTGCGGAGATGCACAAGTGGACAGACAGACGGACATGTTTAGGTGCATTCCATATTCGATACTGATCAAGAATTTATAAACTTTATGGGGTGTTTGAAGCTTGTTCTTGCGCATTATAAAGGTAGTGAAAAAAAAAAATTTTAATTTTGATACACTATAATATTGAGTAGGTGTGGTCAATTTTTTCCATTTCTATAAAGGTGCTGCAGCATTGCCCATAGACGGTGCGTTTAAATTTTCGCACGTTTATCGGCTATAGTTCATGAATAATAATCATAAGTACATTTTTTATTGCTGTCACTTGCGTGGGGCGTGTCCTTGCATCGATTTGACCCACTTTCAATACCAACTTGTGAGCAAGAATTTTCAATGTTTCTGCCAAATTTGAAGTCGATAACTTCATTTTTGAGGCCAGGACAATGTTTACAACAGACATTACATAGATGGACAGACGGACAAACTGTCAGATAGACAGACGGAGATGCTTGAATACGGTGAGAATTTAATGCTAAACAAAAATATATATATGCATTGTGGTGAAGTGGTTTGAAATTTCCTTCCGGCCGTAGCAAACATTTTGACAAATTGAATATACTGTTCATCCTTCAGTGATGGGTGTAAAAATAAAAATTTCGATATCTATACTATATAAGCGATACTATGGAAGTGGCAACAGAATATACGGGAAAATTTATATAGTTTTGTCTGCTGTAGTTGACGAATAATTGAATGAATAACGGCTTTCGGAAAGCACTTTACGTTGTGGAAGTGTCTTTTAATCAATTCGGCCCTTTGTCAATGCCAACCTGCGTGCAAACACTTTCAAGGCTTTCGCCAAATTTGAACCGATATCGTCATTTTTGCGACCAGAATAATGCTTATCACAAATATTATATAGACAGATAGACTGACGTGCTTAAATCAATTCAAAATTTAATACTAATCCACAATAGATATTTTATATAGTGTCTGAAGCTTCCCTGTCAGACGATTTCTTTTCTTAAATTCAATTTTTATATCTTACATCACTTGTAATACAAGCATACATTAAGTTTGTGCGGATGTATACAACACTCAGAAGAAGCTGAGATAGGCCCAGCTTTTCGATCGAGAATCACTTCTTGCATCGATCTACGTTTGTGCGTCTGTCTGTCTTGTATTCAACTTACAGGACATACCCTTTGAGAATTTATTAAAGAAATTCGGTTTTGGTCCAATGACGACCGCTATTGAAAATGGTTCGGATCTATCAACTTTTCCGACCACTTCCTGAACAACTGTAAAAAGCGAAGTGGTGTCAGGCTATTTAATGATGGGCCTATAATACTATACTTGTCTTTTTTATAAAATTATTTTTTATGAGAACGGTTTTCTCGTTCTGATTAGACTTCTTGTAGCTAATTAGATATAACATATGCGTTATTTTCACATTTCCAATAAACTCAGTTTTCGCTCACACTACGGCGATAAAGGAAATTTTCAACAATATTCGATGAAGGATTTTTTTTTTGTCTTTAGTATGATACACGATGGTGATCTGAAAGAAATGACAATAAAGAGATTGAGTGTAGACTGTAGTCTGCTAGGTATACCATTTTCTATAGTATAGGGCCGCACGAAAATTCTAATTAAAGTATGGTCTGCCGTACTGCCAACTGAACAAAGGTATACCGGCTTTTTAGCTGCTAGTATTCTCTAGTATTCACCAAGGATACTATAAAATATACTTATTTCTGATCAATATGAGTTATTCGGGATTGGAATTATGACCCGTATTCGTATATTCGTTTATCCGCTATCCGAAATATTATATGTATTAGGTGATTGCATGTATTTTGATCAGCGACATCTATTGATGAAAATGATAAAATAATGCAAAGTATGAATGCACTCAACACAAACAACAACAACGTTTTCAGCAACATTATGTATGTAAGAAAAGATAGTTTGCTAGCAACATTTGCGCATCAAAATTATTATGCTCTAGATAAAGACATGCACTGTAAGCAAACGCTATGAAAGGGAATGAGAGAGAGAGAGAGAGAGAGAGAGAGAGAGAGAGAGAGAGAGTGCAAGAACTGAAACGAACACATCTCCTGAAGTTTGTGCACTATGCATATATATCTAAGACTACGCACTGTGCATAGCTGTGCGCAAAAACGGAATGTATTGAATAAAGTTATGCGTAGATGTTTAACACTATAGAAGAAATATTTCATTTTCGATATATGACCCGATATGTTGCCCTTTAAACAAATTTGCCTATATGTGGTTTCGAACATCGAATGTCTGCAGCAAGCTCCCAACATTATATAGGATTTGCTTACATTTTTGCGATAACCATCAGGCGACCATCGAGCTGATTGATTTATATTTACATATATATTGGAAAGGTAAAGAGGGCGTAATTTGCATAATATGTCTATACATATGTATTAGTTTATACTAATAAATTCGTTTCATTTGTTGATAAAATTCAACTTTATTTCAAATTTACTTTTCACAAAGTTTAGTTAATCGACATATTCGCGATCACTTTCTATCTTCTACTACTTATCGGGGAAGTTGCGCGTGCGTTTACGGTAAAAACTCCATGATTTCATGGCAAATTAGTCATCGTGTAGTCAGAATCGTTAATCGACTAAATACGATTACCTTGATCTGAATTCATACTAACGAGAAGAGGACAGTTGGGAGCCGTTCCTGGCTTAAGTTCAAAATCACTTTCACTGATGGAATTTCGAATATGAAAAAATTTATTTATATATGAAAAGGATTTTCGTGTTTTTGATCACTAGGCGCACTTTTTATTCTTTGACGGTAATTAACATGCACAAGCTTCTCGTAATACGCATAACTGGCATAATAGTTTGCGAAAAAAGAAAAAAATTCAAAGTTATTACCAGAAAAGCAACATGGAGCAACATGAGTTAGTGGGCAGCTGCCATACTTGATAACTAGAAAGTATTTACGTGCATTACATGATTTGCACGCACTCGTTTCAATGACTGCTGCCTTCCTACACTCCGGATAATCTGTAATAATATTTTCAACGGGTACGGCCAGCGGCCAAACAAGTTTATTTACTGTCAAATTATTTGTTGCATGCTTTGCTCCTTTTGGGTACAGGGGGCAACGATTCTTCAAAAATCCAAAGCCAATTCAATTTTTAACAAAACTTCTCATGGTCCAGTGTTCCTAATATCATATTTTCCAAAACAATAAAAACAGTAAAAATTTTCAATTTTTTTTTTTTTTTTTTTTTTTATTTATTTCACATTTCTTTCATTTTTTTGGATTTTTCTAATTTTTTTTTATAGTTTTTTTTGTTTTTTCTTTTTTTTTTTTTTTTTTTTTTTTTTTTTTTTTTTTTTTT
>KK502419.1:626563-682539 GCA_000688735.1 Glossina austeni | reverse complement strand
TTTTTTTTTTTTTTTTTTTTTTTTTTTTAATTTCCATTTCATTATAAGCAATTAGTTTTATAGTTATGAAGAAATATTTTCAGTTAAACTGTAAAAAAAGCACGTCCAACTTTAATGTTAAGCAATTAATAATTAAAAAATATTACAAATAGAAAAAAAAAAAAAAGTATTACACTTTTCATTACAATTTTTCTAAATGCTATCCACAATTCAAATATGAAACATATTGATTGATGATAAACTGTCTCCCCCATCATCATCAAGTTGCTGTTAAAGACACACGAACCACGAACATTGCATATACCTAGAGAGCAAGTGAAGATACTCATCTTACCAAGGGACAAGGCGAGCAGCTTTGAAAGCTTTGAAAATAATATCTTCCTTTCTTTAACAATTAAATTAAATCAAGATTTAAAGATATCTTGAGAACCTATCCCATAAATAAGCCCTTCACCTTCACCTTCACCTATCCCTTTCACACAGTGAAAGCTATTCATACGATAATCTGCATTCATACTATTCATACGTTGACAGCTAATCTTACAACTGCTTGTTTCAGAATTACTCTTTTAACCGGTTTAATCATTTTCAAATACTTTGGAGGTGTTGAGAGATACTAACTAGTCAAGCGAATTGCTTGCGAAAAACGCTGCATAAGAGATTCCATTCAAAATTTGAATGGTCTCCCATCTAAATGTTTATAAAATAATAACAAGTAACGCGATAGCAAAGAAGCTTAAAACTTTGAAAAAAAAAAACTCATTTCACGTCTCAGGTTATGTTGCGCTGTGGTCATGTCCTTTGACCGATATAACTCAATTTCAATATCAACCTATGGGTGAAAACTTCCAATCCTTCTGCCAAGTTTGAATTACTGAATTTTTGCGACCAGGAGAATGTTTGCCACAGGCAGACAGGCAGATCAAAGGACAGACGGACATATTAAAATCGGTTCAGAATTTGAAGCTAATCAAAAATGATCGCTGGAACACTTCCTCCTGGATGTTGCAAACATTTTGATAATCAAATCAACTCTGCCGCAAGCATACATACATTTGTTAAGACAGAAGTTTAACTTTATTAATTATAATTTATTTAAAAATCGTTGTGAAGAAGGGGGACTCCTCGCATGTAAACAGCTCCAGCTAACAACACTATTTTAAAATTATATCAATTTTCCTAACTATCAAGTATTCATTAATAGAATTTCTACGAAATTTGCAACTTTATTACAAAACATTCCTTCACACGTACCTCCCTTATCACGAAAAAGGTAATGGAAGTCAAATGAAATGAAAGGCCCAAAAGAATGCAGTTTATATAAAATAACGAAATAACGAGTCTTGAAAAATGAGCGACAACAATATAAACAGCAGTACGCTATAAAAAGTCTATAAAAAACCAATAAATCGGTGAGAAAACCATTTAGTATTTATTTCCTATAATTTAGTAAAATTATAACACGTCTGCCTACGTCTGTAGGCTTGAGGGCGAGAATAAGAAAAGTCGTCTTGAGTCTTCTCAGCGTTAATTTCAACGCTGATAGCAATAGATATGAAATGGTTTTGGAGGCGTCACAAGCACTTGCTTTTAGGCGTTAACAAAAAGATTAGAAATGATTCTAACCGTACTTTAAAAGGTACATTTTTGACGAGCGGCGACGCATGGGAGCAAAAAAAAAATGCATAAATCAAAACCCAAATGAAATGAAAACAAAAACCTTCCTACAAAACCCGTAAATTTTAAAAGTGTAATACTTTTTTTCCTCTTATTCAGCAGAATCTGAAAAATAATTACATTTTTATATTCAACGATTGCTTTTTAAGCGCCATTATAACAAACCGAGTTACGAGTTAAATGCAATTTATTTATTTATTTATTTTTTATTTATTTTTCTTTTATTTATTTTTTTTTTTTGTGTTTGTTTACTGAACTTTTTACACATTGTCTGCAAGTGTACTACCAAAAAAAAAAATATTACTTTCCATTATATCAAAAAAAAAAAAAAAAAAAAAAAAAAAAAAAAAAGAACGCAAAAAAAATATTTTTTCAAAACGCTGAAAGTTGTTTTTGCAACAATTTTGAAATTTGTAAAATTGAATTAAACATAGAACGCGATACCTTAACTTGAATTCTTTTATATTTCTTTTTTAAATTTAAAAAAAAAAAAAAATAAAAAATAAATTATCTTTTTGAGAAGAACAATGGCTACGTTTTGCTTGATGAATATTGGCGAGAAAGTTAAGCTAATTCTTGTGTTCAATCGAAGTTAAGGAAAAAGCATAAAAAAAAAATTTATTTTTACTAACTAACGTAGCTTTTTAAAATAAATTTAGATATCATTATAATTACTTTCATTATTATTATTATTACTATTATTATTGTTATTATTATTATTGCTATTATTATTGGTCTTTAAAGTGGTTGTTTTTAATTTTTTTTTTTTTTTTAAAAAAAAGGTTTCTTTTTTTTTAAATTTAAAAAAAAAAAAAAAAAAAAAGTTGAAAGATGATATCACTCTATTATGTAATTTGTGCCACACCTGTCTAGTTTTTTTATTTTTTATTTTTTTTTTTATTTGCTCTGCTCTTGGGATTTGAGAATAAAAATTTTTTTTCAGGGTGTAAGAGACTAATTGATTAATTAATTGATTGATTGATTGTTTGATTGATTGATTGATTGGCTGCCCCCAATACACAATTGCTTCACGATTTTTTTTTTTCATTCACACTTAGAAATTTTATTTTATGGTAAAAAAAAAAAAAATTATTTTCTTATGTATTTATATATTTTTCCTTTTTTTTTTCAAATTTTTAAAGACTTTAAACTCTGAAAATGATTGTATTTCAAAGCATGTTTAAAAAACAGGTTATAAAGAGAAAATGTAAGGGGAGAAAAAGAAATGTTAGGAGGAAAACAATTTAAATTAAGATTTAAAAAAAAATATGCATATTTTTTTTTTACTATATTATTATTTCTTTAAATGATTCAAGCATTAATACCACAGAAATATGTAAATTATGTTTCTGAAAAAAAAAATACTATTTATATATAAAAAATATTAAAAGGAAAGTATAAAAATAAATAAAAAAAATAAATAAATTGTAACAGTATTATATAGTAACTAAAGTGAAAGACTTGTTGTGTAAAAAATTCATATTTAGAAAAAAAAAAAAAAAACTAATTAAGAAAACTGCATTAACTTTAGGAGAAATTTTGAATACCCATCACTTTTTGTGGCCTTCTATTGATTATAAATCTGTTAAAAAAAAATTGTTGTTCAAATTCATGTAAATTCCGAAGCATGTGCAGGAGACATTTATTATTATAATTTTTTCTAACACGCTATGCAGAGCCGAGCGAGAGGCAACTGACGGACAGGTGGACATAATTAAACTATGAAATCTCCCAATATACAATAATTTATGCAATAAACGTTTAGTTATTTTTATTAAAAATGTAATTTCAGTAACTACTGCAAAGAATATTTGGAAACGAATAAATGAGTCAATCACGTTTCACTTTTCCATTTTCAATTCGTTATAATGCTTTCCGCATTATCCCTAAGAATTTCAACGGACGAATCAAACTGAGTTAAATTAAACACAACATTTATCGACGGATAAAACATATCTAAAACTATGTATATATATATATATATATTTAGTTTATGGCATGGCTTCTCTTTCTCTGGCGAAAATTTCAACGCGTTACTTAGTGGATCACATACAATTTCATTGTTTAACTTCTTTCAATAGTGAGTATGAAAATGAATACACTCTCCGCGCAATATAGATGCACGGATCAGTTATATTAATCAATTGAAAGCGATAAATGATCAAAAGATAATAAATAAAAATTGATGATTATTTCCTAAGTAATGTAAGCTTTTAATTGATACCTATGCCATATGTCTATGCTCGACGAATAAATCATTTATTCACATCAGCTGTTTGTGTAATCGTTCGATGGTTGATCAATTTTAATGTTGTGCCCCATCTACAGATCGGAGTTCGATCACTTCTTTCACAAACTCTTTTCAGCACTTTTCACACGGAAATATGTTTCGCGTTACGGGAGAATTTTTTTTTTTAGTTAATATTTAATAAAGCGGCTAGAATGTGTACAACAATAGTCAGAAGAACATGAAATAAATCCATCTGTCCATCTGTCCGTCTTAACACCTAGATGGGCGCAATTTTTCCGAGACATTTTGATGAAATTTTAATACATCGACGTGTTTTAGCCTAGGGATCAAAGTTATCAAAAAAATTTCGGATCGGATGACTTTTCCTATCACTTCCCCATATAAAGCCTCATTTTGAAAAGTCATTCTATGAATACCTGTACGCTGGTATAGAGTATTTCATGGTAAACATTGACTCACTGTAGAATTTTTCCTTATTTTATTTTAAAAACATTTTCAAATAAAATCTCTCTCAATAATCGTTTTTTAGCTTAAATAAATCGAAAATGATTCTATAACTGATTCAAACCAATATAACATCACTGTTAACATACTAGATATCGTATAACGCCAAAATTTAGACTCAAAAAAGAGTTTACTGAACTGAAAGGAAATAAAGCAAAAAAAAAGAAAAAAAAAAAAAAGAGAGAAAAAAATTCTCGCTGGCAATCATTGTTTTAATGCGGTCTGCTTAATCAGCTAATGCCTAATAACTTTTTTTTTTTTCATTACAGTATACAATAAATGATGAGAAAGGCAGAAAAAAAAAACGTATATTTATGTAATGAAATTAATAAACACTAAAAATAAATTTTTTTCTTTAAATTAAAAATATAATAGAAAAAAAAAATATATATATATATAAAAAATAAAATATATAGCAAAAAAAAAAAGTATGTATATATATACAAATAAAAAAAAATATATACGGATAAAATACATAAGAATTATATCAAGCATTCGAAATAGTTCTTGCCGTTTATTAATTTGATTTTTACAATTTTCGAGCAGATCATGCTTGAATGACTGACTGACTGACTATACTGCGTTGCTGCACTCGCAAGGAGTGCATTAGTTTTTGTATTTGAAATCCAGTTTGGCGCGTTACGATGCTAATGAAAATCCTTGTAAAACTATAGATGCGAAACCGGAAGCGGAAGCGAAATTCTCACAAATTTCGTTCAGCATTTGCGTCATTTGATTTGTTATCGTGCACAACAATTACGAAGATGACTTGAAAAATACTCACTAGAAAGTGAACGGAGCAATAAATTCAAGATTAACGTAAAAAAATGCGCTTAGCAAAAACTGGGAAACCTATGAAAGATAATCAAATTGTGTCATCTTTCTATTTTTTTTTTTTTTTTTTTTTTGACTTTAAGAGAACGATATAATATATCGATCATCATATCTGAATCATTTAAGAATACTTCGGGAAGAATTAACAAAAGAAAACAAAGGCCTTGTGAACTGTGTGCAATGTGCCGAAGCGAAATATTGAATTATTTACTATTGCAGCACACTTTGGAATGAGAGGTTATGGTTGTGGTTATATTTCATCTCCGTATTCGTTAGGTCATGTCTACATTCATCTGTATTCAATTGTATTATTACTTTTGTCTTAGTTTAGATTATCCACATATATATTATGTTGCGTTTTTAATGCCCAGGACGGACGAATGGAAAATATACTCATTTTGTCATAATGTTTACAACGCAGCAGAAAGAAAATTTCACAGAAAACGTCTATGTATTCTTGATTAGCATGAAAAGATTAAGCAATGTCTGTCCGTCTGTGTGGCGTGCGTTATTGACACTCACCTGTTGGAAAGTTTATGCACGCAGGTTGGTATTGAAAATTTGCTAAATTGGTCAGAGCAGAGGCCCGCACGCAGTGAAGAGTAAACTGAACGCTGAACTGAAATTCATGGGTTTTTGTCCATTACGCAGTGGTAGACTAATTTTTCTAAGCAGTGTTGTTTAGTAAAGTAAAAGGTGAAAGGTAAACGTAGTCCAATTAATTGTTTTATGATAATAAATAAAAGCATGGAGCGCCAAACATTTTAAGGGCGACGACCTAAGGCGGATATAATAACTTTCTTACTTGTCTTTAATACGACCAATCATTCACTCAGGGCATGCCGTGTCCCCCTGTATATGGTCTGAAAGTAATTAGGAAAGCGAAAAAGACATAGGGAAGTGTTGGCTGCAGCTTAGTAAGTGTGCGCCCAAATGCTTTTACCGACTAAGCGCGCGCTTACTATTACTTGCACAATACCAAGATAAACTCGACCGCATTAAGGCTTCAATCCGCGAACACTGACTTAATAGTCACGGCGACTGTGGTGATTGTGTGAGATTGTGAATCCCTCTACTAATTTTTATTAATATCGCCTCGTCAAGTTATTTAAAAAGCTTAAAAGAAAGTAACGGCAAAAACTCTTCCGATTACTTTATATATTAAATAAAATAATTAAATACGAATTGATCGGTTTTCTATTCAAAAGTAATGTTTTGTTTTTCTTTCCTCACTTTTTTTTACTAAATAACTCCTTAATCATCAACAGCCTCCATGAATTGTGCTTCAGTAAGAGAAATGGGAGAAAATCCAGTAATATTAGTACACAGAGAATTATAGGAAAAATAAAAAAGGAATAGAAGAATTAAGTAAAATTAATATAAAACAAAAAGTAAATAAATAAAAATGAAAAGAAAAATTCGAAAGAATTAAACAATTAATAAAACAATTTAATACAAACATATTGCACTTGATGACATGAACTTTGTTCCCTATATTATAATCCTGTTTACACATAATTAAACAACCGTCAGTGTATCGTTAGCTAATTGAAAGAGAAGCACAATTTTAGGAGCAAGAAATTGAAATAAAAACTTTTAAAAATATAGTACAAAATTTTAAAAAGCCTAATAAAACGAGACTCGTAATCTTTTCATTCTTTTTTTTTTCTTTTTCTCTCTTGGCTGTAAGAAGGCTTTTTCCAAGTGATTGCAAATTTGAGTTTTATTCGCCTTAGGGCGGGCGAACTATCGATATCAACTATCCCAAATAATGGGAATTGTAAATGCAGTGGTGCAGTGGCACACCGGACCGAACAAAATCTTTTTTGTCAACTTATCTCTCTCTTCTCTCTTCTCCCTCTTTCTCTTATCTCTCTTATCTCTCTTTCTAAGTAGAAGATCGTGCATGAGAGATAATGTCTCTTCTTTTCGCTTCGGTCTCGCAAATATGCTTGCATCAAATATCATTATCTTTTTCTGCATACGTTTTCTTGTCGTCCGTTATAGGCAAGAATCGTGTGCCCTTTTCAAACTTGACTTTTGGCCATCAACTAAGCCATAAGGCCATAAGGGTCAAAAGCATTTCTTTACTCTCCCAATAATAGGCCAGCGATTGGGCGGATGGACGGACGGACGGATGGACAGATTCAAATCTACTCGAACAACTTTTACTATTATCAAGGATATCTCCAAAAAATTTCATTTTCCTATATGTTAAGAATCGAAGAACAATAACAATTCTGATATGCTGCTCCTCTCAATACAGGTAAGAGTGAAAAGTCCGCAAATCGTAAGGCGCAAATCTTATATGTATTTTCATTTACATCCAAATATTCGCTCACATAATTCAATTATTTATTGTAGATGTAGATATTTTCTCGACCTTGATCTTATGTGCGTTATAGACATTTCCAAAAATTAATGAACACACGAAAATGAATTGAAAATGCCATCTACGTTAATTCAATTTTAGACAGACTGAGGAGGAGGGGGAGGAGAAAGAAAAACAAAAGGAATAAGAAACGCAGTCATCGCGAAGTAATGCGAAGAAACATTTTAAACGTGAATTGTCCCTTTGTTTGCCGCATTTGCATACACGAACATTCATTTCCCATAGATTCGAGAACGGTAAAAAGTCCTAAATGATTTAAGTAAGTATTTTAAAAGTGAAATTTTATACTTGAAATTAGTGCGAGACGAGTTAACGCCAACTTTACTTTTGAAATCAACCGTTAATGCCTGTAAAATTGATGTCAAGCACAATTGGTGCTATCACCTATCAACTACAAAGACCGAGAAAACTTAGCAGCAGATTAAGAAAGCTCCGTACAGTTACGGAGAACTTACACAAAAGTGCACAACCAACCATCATATTGTCATATACTTCAGAAATCTTAAGAAAAGAAAAAGATATTTGTAAAGATCTTTGCGCGCAAAAAGCCGAGTATCGTAAGAAAAAGAAGAAGAAGAAGAAGAAGAAATTAAAAAGGGGGAATAAGTAGAAAAAATGCAATCAAAATACTGTCCAAGTGCCGAAAATGAAGCTGGAGTTTCTACTAAAAATTTCTTGTATGACTATGGAAAGGAGAAGCCCTTACATTTTTAATTTAATTAGGGCAAGGAGGAACATGAATGAAAAAAAAGCGTGAGAGAAATGATGTAAACTTTTGAAAATTTGATGAAAGCTAAAAAGCTAAGGAATTTGGTTCATTACGTACTTGCATTAAGCGAGAAAAGTGCAAATCATTTTCTCCAAAGAGACAAATAGAAGCTAACTTTGAACTTTGCTGAAGACACACTTAAACGAACGCTTAGCTAAAACTTTATTTAGAATACATTAGATTAAAAGTCTACAAATTTTCTAATCTTATAAAAAACAAAACATTACTTTAAAAAAACAAAAAACAATACGTACGTGTGTGAACATAAACATTAAAAATTAATCAAGTCATTAAAATTAGTTTAAAAAGAATTTTTATAAAATCTAAAAATTTAAAAATAAAATAAAAACAAAAAGAAAAGAAAGCAAATAACTTTAATTATATTTATGGGGTAAAATGGATCTACAACCTATAAAAAAAAAAAATTATCAACTGACTAAATAGTTGTAAAAAAAAATGTTTTAAAAAAAACGCATCTAATTATTATTTAATATTTATACTGTTAGAAGTTTTATTAAAAATAAATGAAGTAGTGGTCGGGGAGTTCAATTCACAAATGAATTTTTATTTTTATTTTTTTTTTGTTTTTTTCATGGATAACTCAGTATGAGTCAAACGTTTTCATAAAATTTACATAAAATATCCTTTTTAATAATTAAAGAAAGGAATAACAAAAATGAGTGGCCGTAGTTTTAAATATATAAATATTGCAGACAATTCTAAAAATTTCAGTAGACACAGTAAGTAAAAACAAGTAATTTGGAAAAAACTCCCATTCATAAAGTTATAAACTAATCTCAAAATAAAAATCCTATTGTTTATATAAATAAATGTATGTATGCATATATACATATATATATATATATATATATATATATATACATACATGTAGTTAATCCACTATTTGAAATTCTCTTCAGTGTTGTTATTGTTTGTTTTTCTAAAGAACATTTTGTTTAACATGTTTTCTAATTTCCTTCTATGTATTATAATATTATGTAAATTTTTTTATTCATGACTTAATAAAAAAAAAAAAAAAAAATGTTGTTTTTTTTTTAATGTATTAAGCTTGCAATCATTTTTACTTTTTTTTGTTGTTGTTGTTTTTGTTGTTGTTGCATAAAAAAAAAAAAGAAGTCAGCAAAAGAAATGTAGATATAAAAAAAAAATATTTCAATTTTAAAAAGAACAACAAAATGAATATTGTAAAAAAACACAACATTGCTATAAAAAATAAAAACTCGGCAAACGCATTTACCGTTGCTTTTGTTACAATAATTAGGTTGAATGAACAAAAAAAAAGAAAAATAAAAATAATAATAATAATAATGATGATAATAATAATAATAAAAAAGAAAAGATATTGAAACGAATGGATAGAGAGAGAAAGAAGCCGTAAATAATAAATGAGAATGTTGTTAAAAAAGTATCTAATAAATAAATTAGTAAAAAAGTTCATTATTAGAGCAAATAATAATAAATAGCAATAGCTGGAGATAATTATTGGGAATAGTTATTAAGTGAGGTATGAAAGAGTGAAAATGGATAAGGGAAAAGGGAGGAGGAGTGTTGGTTGTTATTATATTATATATAAATTTTATATATTTTGTGTATATATGTATATTCATGTAAATGAGAATTAAGAAACGCGTCCTAACCTGCTTCACTGTCACTTGAATCGCTAGAAGTGCTATCGCTTGTAGAGGATGATGAGGAATCACTCGAACTTGAGCTTGAGGATTGGCGATTTGCTGGCTGAACAGCTTCGACTTTATTCGATGACTCGTCTATGAAACAAAAGTAAGAAAAGAAATGAATAAATTAGCGAAACATTTTAAAATAATTAAAAATACTAAAAAAAACAAAAACAACAACAACAACAACAACAGCAATTAATAAACTATATTTGTCTTACAGTGTGATCTTATTTAAAATGCAATATCCATCCCAACAATTTAAAAATAAAATTCCAATTAATCCCAATTTAAAACGAAAGAAAAAAAATGCAAATTTTGAAAATTATATTCATTTTGAATCGAAATACGATCTATATATATCGTGTCGTAACGCAAATCGACATTGCATTTTATATATCATCATATTTTTATAATAGAGAGACGCGTGGCCTTCATTTAATCAAGTCTTGTCCAATTTATGATTAATATTTCTTGTCTTATAATTTGTCTGGAAAGTCAAACCTGATCTAAACTCAATCGCTAACTTCGGATTAAGTTTGAAAATGAGGTGAGAGTCAAAAGTCCGCTCACATCTTCCGAAAAACTATGTACACAAACTATGCGAACTATTGTTGCGAGCAATGAAAATGAAATTTTTACTCTATTATATTGTGTGTGTGTGTTCAAGTTTAATGCATAAGCTGGAGATGGACATAAAAAAAAAAAATTCGATTTATACGGAACACAACTTTTAGGCGTTTTTTTCATTTTTTTTTTTTTTTTTTTCTTACAACTTGCAACTCGTATAGAGGTTGGCGCTATATATTTATATATACATCTATATATGTGCATCGATCGGGTGTAATATGTTTTTAATTAAATATTAATAATTATTATTTTGAAATGTTTTACCTTTTTTGGCTGTTTTCTTGCTCGTACCCAAAACGCCACTAACATCTTGTAAACGTTTTTCTAATTCTTGTTTCTTTTCCGCCATTTGTTCATCTTTTGATTTGCCAGAGGGCTTTTTATCTAAAATTTATGGAACAAAATATTTTAGAAGAAAAATTTTTTTGTTTTTTTTTTATTTTTTTTTTTTGCGAATATTGAATGTAAAAATATAATATGTATTTTTTCTTTATTACGTTTATTTTTTTTTTACTTAAAAAAAATAAAATTAAAAACAAAAAAAATAGAAACAAATTAATAATAATAAATAAATAATAAAAAAAATATATATATATATTAAAATAGAAGAAAATATAGAATAATTAGTGTAAAGGAAAAACAACATGCTCCAATAATTAAAAAGAATACATTTAGAAAAAATTTTTTCTCTCACAACACCAACACCACCCTCCTCCACCTCTACCATCAATCTTATTAAAATAAAAGAAATTTTTATTACCAAAGTAACTAAAACGAAATAAATTTGATACTCAAACACTCGCACAACCCTTAATAAATTTTGATTTAACTAATTATAATAATAAATAAATTTATATATATATAAAAAAAAAAAAAAAAAAAAAAACTTAATTAAGAGTAATTATTATAAAAAGTTTTAAAAGCTACTCGGTCGTTCATGCCAATTTTGTTTTTTACTCTTTGTAGGAAAAAATTATTAAGAAATTTTTTTTTTATGTACTTTTTTCAAGCTCTATAATAATTAAGTTAAATATTATATAAATATGAAAAATAAAATTATTGTTTAGTTCATCCAATTAACACGGTCACTACTATTTTTTTTTTTTTTTTTATAATTTTTTTCTGTTTTTTTTCTTTTTTGTAAGAGAAAAATCAAAAAATATCACCTATCCTCAGATATATCTCTTAAAGCATTCTAAATTTCATGTTTTTTTTTTTTTTTTATATGGAATCCTTTAACAAATCATACAAAAATTAATTATAAATCAAATTAGTAAGTCCTTGTAAAGTCATAAATGCAGCTAAGTTTTCAATGGAGTTTCGCTAATTAAAAATCATCTTAAAATATCCGACGGCCAGTTTTTTTTTTTTTTTTTTTTTTTAACCGCTTTTTTTCTCATGGCATGTGTCCTAATGTCCTTTGCATTTTCAACTTGGACATCGTAGCGAATAAAGTATTCCTTGCATATATTTTATGCTCTCTTCTTTCCCTTATGTTGCAACAACCTTACATACATTACAACCAAAAATTTGCTGTTATTATAAGAGTCGTGTCGATAAGTGAACAAATGGATCAGTCGGCTCAATTCGATAACCGCTCATAAGCATTGCCTTACTGCCGGTTAAGGCATCCAAATACAAAAAGAAAAAAAGGGAATATTACGACTGTAGATGGGAATGTCGGTTAATTAGTTATATTATCTGAAGATGTTGATTGGATCCTAGGATGGAGGATATCCTCTTTGCAATACATTTTACTGGGAGCAAACTGACAGTATTACATGAAAGGCTTAAAAATAAAAAAAAAACACACACACACGCACACAATTTATATGCGTCCTTGATGAAGGCAGGGAGAATGACACAAGCAATTTAGCAAATCGTACCATTCGATATCCAAAACAAGTAGTTTTTAATCTTACTTGGTGTTGGAAACACTCCCCATCACTTCCCATATACGCCTAGCAATAGGCGAGCGCGGCTTTGCAAGTACAATCTGCTGATCTCACTTTTATTTAGAAAAATAATAAAAATGCAAATCCTTTTTCCATTAATATCATCAGTATTGATATATCCACGATCCTAAAATTCCTAAAATTTCCCTAAACTAATCGATTTACTGACTCAATACGTGAAGTCATGATGCGCAGCAGCCATCAAAGAAAGCGCAGAAAAGTTAAAAACAGAATATGAAAGATTGCTCTAGAAAGTGTTGAGCTAATGTGCATGTGACCTTTTATTTGACAGCTTAACAGTCAATTTTCTCGAATCCCGAAGGACACATACAACACACACACACATTTTTCTATTCCATTCAATACATTATATGTTTGCAAAAATTTTGATCAGCGACTTGTAGAGATAAAAATGATAAAGAAATGGGAAACCCTAGTGAACGGAAATCCTAGTAACGGTTGAATTCGATGATTTTCGATTTTCCAATTTTTTATTTCATTTTATCGATTTATTCAGCGCACGCCGACGCCAATCACATGGAGCGCTCAAAAAACCCTCTTCTTCCAAATTCATTACTTTTGTTATTTAGTTGAACGAATCTGATGCCGAAAAGCCCCCCAGACACATTCGGAGGCTTATGGCGAGTCTGCTTCATCATTTCCCAATTGCCGGTTTTGGACACGAATTGACTAAAAATGCACTGTTCCAACTCGAATGGGAAATTCTCGCAACACCGATCGTACTTGCTGGACATGAAACCTGCTGATTACGACTTGTTCAGATCGGCGCAGTATGGCTTTTGACTGGCACGCGGCTTCCAAATGCTGAAGAAGTGCAAAAATGGGTCGTTGGATGGATCGCTGCCCAACCAGTATAACTTCTTTCGACATGATATCGCCAGGTGCCTACGAACTTCTTACATTGAATGGCAAGCAAGCATACAAGCGTAGCTTTCAATTTGATTGAAAGATTTTCGAACATTCAGAGTTGATACCTCAGACAATAAACTGAAGATCTCGTGTGTCATTGGGCTCATTGCCCATTTCTTCGGCCACATTAGACAATAAACTGAAGATCTCGTATGTCATTGCGCTCATTGCCCATTTCTTCAGCTAATTGAAAGAAAAAATTCTTCCACGATACGTCTGTCCAGTTGTATCCTTGTGTGAATAGCCAGGCATCGCTGGTAGCCAAATCTAAAATGTTATAAAATAAGTGAAAAAGCCATCTACGGGATCCTGCTTTCACGGAATATTTTTTAGCCATTTGGCCGAGAACATCAATCTCACACTTAGGTTTGTTGTAAAACGAATTGTATGGCTTTCCATTCTATCTATCAGACGTTTACGTGCTTACAACTTGACAGTAACACTTAACTTTTCATTTGGTTGGGATTTGCGTATTGTCTGAACCGAACCCTTACTTATTTGATTTGTACACTTTCGTTGAATATCTTTTTTATTCTTTGCAATTTTTTTGGCAATTCCTTTCTGTACTCATGTGTGAAGCTCCCGTGAGCCTTGTTTTTTTTTTTTTTTTTTTTTTTGGCAAGAAATTCTTTTTTGGAAAGGAAATAACTTTGAGGAAATTCTCAGTAATGATATTCCGCAAGCTTGAGCACGACGTATTCGTCCAAAGATACGCCCAATGGTAATATGACTGTCCATTTGACTGTCCATTAGATATTTGCTTCCAGTCCACAGTCCGCTACCGAACAAAACTTTATGCCAATTTATGCCGGACTTATTTGGCCTATACCATGGAAAACAATGTCTACCTTTGCTTCGGGGAAACAATTGTTCGTCAAATGTAAAATTCGCGACAGGCTTGTAACAAGCGCCTGACTGTTTCGATTAAATCGGTTTACGTATTGCAAGAATCAAAGTAACAGATAGAGAATCAACGAGAATCCAATGAACGTGAAATGGTGTGTGAATGCCAACTCCTCACCTATTTAATTGTTAATCGTGGACATATTGCCGAATCGATCAAGACCACTTGCAGGTGGATCTGGGCGAATAATTGGATGCAAGTTTTTCATCATCATATTCACGGAGTGGTAAGTTTTTACATTGTGAGGGTATATGTGAACAAAACATATCCGTTCTTTAAACAATTATTCCTAATCGATCAAGGAATACACGCCTGCCAGATTTCAGCTTCTTAACGTTATTTCTGCGGCTGTGACGATTTACAAAACTTATCCGCCACATTGACGACTTAAAATAATATATTCCTTATTAATATCGTGGATATATCTATAGTAAATCGTTTAGAATTATTTTCGTCCACAACATTTTAAATAGATGCGTGTTATGGTAGTTTTACGCATCAAAGATAAATTTTGCGAAAGCTTCCGATTTCAACTTCTAGGCAAAATGTTTGCAATCACATCCGTCATCGATCTATGGAAACTTGCGAAGAGAAGTTACATTCACGATTGCAGGCACTCTACCACATATTTGCTAACAACACCGGAAAGCACAATACATTAAAGTAATCTTATCTTTATAGCAGTTTGACTGAATCATAAGATCCCGCAAAAAGAGTTTCTTATTATAATAAAAAAAAAATAAATAAATAAAAATAAAAATAAAAAAAAGAAAATTGTAAGAAAATTATATTCGCCAAAAAGAGAAAATATAGATTCTTTCCATTTTTGTAAAAGTGCTATAGGATCTCGCTCATAGAGTATAAGCAGATATGCTTATCATTGTATCTGTTGCAGTTACTAATTTTACTAGAGGCATGTTCCTTGACGGATTTGAGTTATCGCAACAAACGGACAGACAGATATGCTGAAATCGATTCATAATTTAATGCTGATCAAGAATATATATATATATATATATACTCTATATGTATATAGACTCCATAAAATCTCTGAAACTTTCTTCTGCTTGTGTTGTAAACGTTTTGAGTAAATGAATAAATTGATAATTCCCTTCCTCCGATAGTGGGTATAAACACTTCTTTCTTCTTCACTTTCTTCTTTTACTTCGAGGCCAACTATTTACAATTGACTTGAAGACTTAAACAGTAACGCTGGTTAAAAAATAGTATAAAAATTGATTGATAAACTTCGTCACAACTGACTGGACATAGATGTCTGAGAAGAGATTACAACTTGTTACTCATTTACTTTCAACCCTTTAAGCAGTTCGATTGCTCGATTACATTGCATATCGCAAGCGGGGAACAATGCATTTATTGAGGTTATAATTGAAAAAAAAAAAAATTACTAGAAAGTTTTCTTGTAGATCACTAAATTTTTAGAACACTTTTGCTGAACACTCATAGAGACCCTGTACATACTTGCTAACAACTTAAAGAGAAAAAAAAAAAAAAAAGAAAAAAAAAAAAATGAAAAAAAAAACACTTATGGATATCTACGATAATATTTTGAAATATATATATATAGATTCTGCTCAAACTTATATATATATATATGTCTATTAATTCTATTATTCTATCATCTATCGACGATTATGTCGTCCCTTTGGAAGGTGTTGAAAACAATGCATCCTTTAAAGTTTGATACGCTCTAATTCGGGAGGATTCGTTGTAAAATGAGAAGAAAAACCCTATGAAGCAAAAAATCTACATTTCTTGATTGATTGATTGATTATATCTGTGTGAATGTGTTTGTCTGAATGAATTATGTATGTACACAACATATTTTGTGAATAACTGTGAATTGAAGGTAATGTGCAATAAATTGTTTTTGTGTGGGTGAGTGAGGAATAATTTAAAAATATATATATTAAAAATATAAAAAAACCAAAAAGTCAATAAACGAATGAGTTTAGCTGCACTTTGTGAACAATTGAAAATTTTGCAAAGTTTGTTGCTTTTTTTTTTTTGTTTTTTTGGTTTGGGCTTTTTAACCATAACAACGTTGTTTTTGTAGGATTTTTTTTTCCTTAGTAGTGCGTGTCATTGGGATAAACTTACAGTAAGGCTTACGGGTTTTTTTGCGTAGACAGGAGGCCACATAGCTTTCAAGTTCGCGCAGCGTCGATGGTTTGAGGGTTTCAAAATCAATTTCGATTTCATCCGGATTCGAGTCCCGCAATGATGGTTCACGATTTTGTATAATATGTACAACACGACCAAGTTTATCGCCTGCAAAGAAAACAATGATAATAAAAGAAAAAAAAAAAAAAAAAAAAAGCGAAAAAAAGGGCATTAAGAACAAAGGAACCAAAGAAAAGTTCTTGAAGCGTCCAGCCCGTCGACAGAATAAAAGTATATACTGTAAACTGTGAACAAAAGTATATACTTAAAGAAAAACCTTACCCGGTAGTTTATTTATATCCAACGAGAGCTGTCGTTTCTCATCATACGACATAGGCTTGGCCATATCTTCTTCTTCGGAATCAAAGACCATCGCTTGACTGCTCGGTTTTTTCTTGTTAGGTCCTCGCGTTCCCGCACCGGAACCAGTGCCACCTGGTCCGGCTGACCCAGTGCTACCTTTAGTACGTTTTGTAGCACCCGTCGCACCCCCTGCGCTGCCAGATCCTACTGCGCTGGCTGCATTACCTCCTTTCGGACCGCGCTGACCTTTCACTTTAGCACCTTTACCAGCCGTGGCGCCAGTTGTGCCTGACATACCAGGTGCCATTGCTGCATTTTTACCAGCTCCTGCTGCCATTTGATGACCCATAGTCATGGCTGTAGCCATGTCGTGACCTTGCAAATTGCCAGCCACACCGGGGGCAATACCGGCTCCGCCAGCTCCCAACACACCGGCGCTGGCTGCCGGCACCATTCCAGCTGTTCCCATCGCTCCACCGGTCGCCGCCTTTTTCTTCTCTTTCATCTTTTTCTTAGCTTTCTTTTTGTTGGAGGCCTCCTCCATAAGTTTACGCATTTCCTCTTGTAAATCTAACAGTTTGGCCTCAAGCATTTTCAATTTAGCGTTACGTTCTTCGTCCGAATTCGATTCGTTCTCACTATCCGATGATTCGTCCGAGGACGAATCGGAAGCATCATGTTTCCCATAGCCGTGATGCGCCGCCGCTGCAACTGCAGCTGCATGAGCATTCGCCACTGGTTCGTCGGGTATATTGGCGTAACGCATTTCGAAGACATCTTGCAATTTACGTCCCATTGCAACAACGTCATGATCTGGCGGGTTATATTTATAGCAATTGGTGAATATTAACCGTACGTCGGCAGCAAATTCAGGTGCGCTCTTATATTCACGATTGTCCATTTTTCTTTTCACGGTACCCAAATCCATGGGCTTCTTGATAATATCGTGATAATCATGGAGGCCCAACAATTCAGCATCGACCGGCTTATAAAACGGCCAGGCATAGCCTGAATGTTTTTTAGAAAAGAGTTCTTTAAGGATTTCATTGCAGGATTTGAGAGCATCCGAGAGCTTCTCTTTTGATTTAGCTGATCCAGGCACCCCAGCACCACCAGCTACACCAGGCACACCGCCAACACTTAACGGTGACATAGGATAACCAGTACCAAGGTCCTAAGGAAGAGGTGGAACAAAAGAAAAAAGGTATACCAACTAGTAGTTATACAAAGTCTGCATATATTTGTGATTATGAAAAATGTGAGGTGGCAGTGTTTGGTTGTAGCGTGATGGTGGAAAACATAAAGCGTACAAATGATAGAAATGACAAAACACTAGTTACTAGTAATTAAGGTAAAATGAGATGAGGTAGCAAGAAGCAATGAAGTTGTGGAAATGCACTTAAATATTACAGGTACACGTACAAAATCACGCCCCAACACATTTGCCTACCTACCTTTTTGCCTACCTGTCGATTGGACTCACGTCGCGTTGCAATTTTTGCACTCTTGGAATCGATTTGCGCGTACGGTGATTCAAATGCATTCGCTGTAGGTGTCGTAGTGTCTGCCTTTCTTTTCACGCCTTTCTTCACTTTAGCCGGCTGTGGAGGCGGTATTACAGCATCTACCCCGGCCGCTGTACTATTCACATGATACGCAGGTACGGCTGCTGCCGAAGCGGCTATCGCCGTAGGATTACCAGGCCCAGTCACGCTGCTTTCTAGAAGCGTTGAATTGATGCCAGTCGTTCCTGCCGCTGTTCCTGCTACAGTACCGGATGTGATACCAGCAGCGGCGGCAGCAGCTGCAGCTGCCGCTGCTTGCGAACCCACCAAGGAGCCATGCGTGGCCACACCACCCGGCGGTAATATACCTGCAGTGGTAGCCGGCAGTAAGGTACCCGGTTGTGCTGCAGCGGCTAACGCTGTTGTCGTCGTGTTCGTGCTGCCGGGCACTGACAGTGGCGGTACCGTTGCAATAGGAGGTATACCAGGTGTAGAACCGGGCGTACCACCCGATGATGATACCGTACCGCCCAAAGCGGATAATGGCCGATTGGAGGCGGCAGCCGCAGCCACTGCTACTACAGCTGCCGTACCACGGCCAGCCCCTCCCGCTGCATTCGTTCCTAACAGGGTAGCGTTTGCAGTGGCCGATGGCTTTACAGAAGCTCGAGGCTTTTTTTTACTACCGCCTTTCGGTGCTACTGGCTCTAATTCAATTTCCTCCTTAGGCATACCTTCTAGCTTCTGCAAAAACACTTTCTCCAGCGTCTGAGCCATAACAACCACATCCTCACCAGGTTTATTGTACACGTAGCAATTGGAGAACATTATATTGAAATCTTGTATGGCTTCCTTGGCCGACCAATAGTAATTATTCTCCAAACGCTTCTTAATAGTACCCATATCCATAGGTTGTTTAATGATCTTATGATAATCAGGCAGGTTAAGTTTTTTGGCATCGACCGGCTGCTGGAATGGCCATGAAAAGTGATGCTTCCAAATGGCTTTCATCACCGTCTTAATCAGATATTGTAACTGATTGGTATTGCGACCGGGTCGATCGGGCGGCGGTACAGTCGGTGGCTGTACAATGCCGTTAACCGGCTCTACGTACGGTTCATTGCGTGGCGGTGGTTCTTGAGACATTTTGTAATTATTATTGTGATAGTGATGATGATGGCGTTAAATCTGCTCAATAAGGCGGCTGCAGTGTAAAAATGTTGTGGTAGTAAATAGTAAAGTGTGTGAAAAAGTTGGTCGATTGGTTAGTTGGTTGGATGTTTCACTAAAATATACAATAACTTCCTAATATTTACAGGACCAACGACCACAAGACATATATGACGGCGAATGTGTTTTAATTGGTTGGAGGCGATGGAAGGAGTTCAAACTATATAAGGGAGGAACCTGTTTATTCTTTTTTTTTTTTTTTATGTTTTACTCGCACTCTCTTAGCGTTTACGGCTTTACTTTGTTTTTTCTTTTCTTTTCTTTTATTTATTTATTTATTTATTTAACCTCTTTGCGGAGGATGTAATTTATTATTAATTTCTGTTTTTGTATTTATATTTTTTAACTGTCTTTAAAACACTTTCTTTGTATTTTTAAACAGGAGAGACCATTCGGAGATCTTTTATAATTAAAACAAAAAATAACTGTCTCTCTCTCTCTCTCTTTCTCTTTCTTTCTTTCTCTCTCTCGCTCTCTCTCTCTCTCTCTCTCTCTCTCTCAGTTAAACTCCCTCACAGTTTAATGTTGCCTCATGCTTTCCCATTACTTCTCTTACTATCTCTGCGACTCTATTTTTTTTTTTTTTTTTTGTATCTTGATCTAGCTCTTGCTCTGGTTCTCCGAATTGTTATTTCCTTTCTCCTTTAGGCAAAACAATAATCAAACAAAAAAAATTAAAAAATTTGACGAACGCTCAAAAAATGAGTTTCTGTTATAACTTAAACAAAAAATTTCCAAATTCCGTTACTTTTTTGTTCAAAATTAGTTTTAAAAAAAAAAAAAGAAAAAAAAAAACAAACAAAAAAAGTAGAAACGCAGGAAATGGTTTTGTATGTTTAGGTGAATAATGTGGTTGTCGATTGTTCTTCGAGAGAGGGGTTGAATGAGTTTCAAATCCTTTTTTGTAGTCTAGAATTGTGATAATACAGTAGTTTATATATAACGCTCAACATATCCGTTACGCTCATTAACAAAATATGTCCCTGTCGCTGTTGATAATTTTGCTGTTGTAGTTGTTTTTGCTTTTGTTGTATTATATGCTGCGCTACTAATGCTACTACTGTTGCTGTCGTTGTTGCCGTTGCTGCTATTGCTGTTGTTGACTGCATTTTATGGCAAAGGTAACTAAAATAGAGAGGCATATATAAGATAAGTGTAATTAGAAGAAAAACCCAAAAAATTTATATGAAATTGTTATTATAATACACTCTACTCTCTCTTATTACAACGATAATCACACTTACCATTACATTTACAACAATTGAAATTTAAAGTCAGCTTGAAATTTCAGACATTTTTGTTGTGTTGGCTTTCTTTCTAAGTTCGCAAACTTTATCCACAAAACGAACTCCTCTTCTCTCTTTTATTATCAGGATCTTTATTTATTTTTTATTTAATCTAATTTTTTATTGATTTGTTTAATATTTATAAAATTTTATTATATTAACGATGTTTTTTTTTTTTTTTTTTTTTCTGAGAAACATTCACTTAGGAGACTTCATTTGTAAAAAAGATAAATTTGATATTTTAATAAGCGCTGAAACTGTAAAGATATCAAAACAGAACTAGATTAGTATTAAAAAAAGATAATGAAATTAATTAAGTTCAGGAATACGACAATCAAAAGAAAGAAAGTATCGATTTACCGAACGAAATTCTGGATACCCAACATCCAAAAAAAAAAAACACTTTTTTTACATACAGTCCACGGAAAGTGTCATTTTAAGTTTTAAAAAATATTCCAACTAAATTATTTCACATCAGTATTGCTTGGGGATATGATTATCTTTCTTCTTGTTTTCCCAATCTTTTTTTTTTTTTTTTTTTCTGTGCTTTCATCTAGTATGCTACCAAAAGGTTCACCCTCCATAAATATATGATGGATTAAAACGAATAGAAAATTTTTCGACCAACAATATTAAACGAAATTCTCTCTAAACGAATTCGGTTCGGTCACTAACTGTATGACACATTAGACCGGCTTGTTGAAATCACTTGCGGGAACCGATCGATAGTCTCTACAACAATTCTTCAAGATCGCTGTGCTTTCTAAGAACAATACATAATCAATAAAAGTCATCAGCACAGCACTTTCGCTTTAAGCCATAATGTCGACCGAGGCCAGAGGAGTCAGGGCTATTCTCATATATTAATTATGTTAATCTTACAGTAAATTGCCGCTGCTGCATCACAATAAATATCATAATACGTCATAATCTAAAATGCAGTGTCTCTAAAAAACATTAAATCAAATGAATCTTGCATGGAAATAACTGGCGAAATGGAGAGACGTTCAGCCCTCTCCATCTCCATATTTTTCTTCAATTAATTGGCTTTCGAAACGCTTTTCGAAAGGAGTTCGTCGCACAACAACATTTGACGACTGAGAGAACGGACTATAATATACTTTCACAACTGTCTCCCTACTTATTTATCGATTGTCGAGAAGCTAGTGGTCGCATAGAATGAGGTGGATAGCCGAAACTTGTCCCACATATTCTTGACTGACGAATTAAAGAATACACGGGCTTTGACTTATTAAGATGTAGGCGCTTATATCACTCATCCATCACTCTTGAAATCTCTTATATAATATATTCATCAAGGCGAAGTCTCTCAGAACGTCAACAAAGATCATTATAATTACAATTGCATGCCGGTTCGGCACATATTTAAAGAAAGAAGAGCTTTGGCTTTTTTTCTGCCCTTAGTTGACCGAATTCTTTCCTTGCATCATCACAACAAAAGCACTACCCCTAGAGAGGAAAAAAAAAAAAAAAAAAATTACGAAACGGACGAGTTCGACATTTGGACACAAATTTTTTAAATAATCGTTGCTAAGCAGTAACAACAAAAATATTCCGATTATGAAAGACTAACAAGTGTTGAAGGCCTTTTTAAAATCAAAAATAAACAAGCGAGCCTAGAGCGGCAGTATGTGTAAGTAATGTAGTAGTGTAGCAAAGCTGGCGAAGGATAAAAAGGATAAAAGTTTACGTTTTGGTGGGAAATATGAAGATATAGGATCAAGTTAACGTTCTTTTGTAAAATATGCGAACTATCTTTTGCAAATATTCTTCCTCCTTAAGATTTATACTTTCTGTCTTCAAGAACAAATAATGAAATACGTTTCATGCATATGCATGTACAGCTACGTAAACTATTTGAAATGGCTTAGAGTTGAAAGAGCTCATAAGTGCTATAGCTTTGCATAAATAAATACACAGTAAGATATATATAATATAATATATATATGTATGAAACTTTCTCTTTTTTCCACTCGTCAACAAATTAAATTCAACTGCATATTTATGTAAAATAAATAATATATATATATATATATATATATATATATATATATATATATATAAATTAATAAAGCTAAACTTAAGCCACAAATTATTGAACACCATATAGTCCGTAACCAGTTTATATCGTTTAGCATTACGGGGGGAAAAACGATGCATTCTATATGGTGGTCGACGTTAGTCTCCAACTTCCTTTTAGAATACTTTTCTAAACATAATACATTCTATTTAAGAAAAAAAAAAAAAACCAAAAATTATTTTATCTCAAATCATTTATAGGTTTCGCTTCTATCTTTTAAATTATTTCGAAGGCATTTTTGAAATGTTTACACGCACTGAAAGTTTTCTCTTATTTTCTCTCGCTCTCTCTCTTTCTTCCTCTGTGGGTTAACGAAAACGATACAGTAAATATAAATGTTGTCAGAGACAATTTTTTTTCACTCTGCTCAATCCACACAATTTCGTTAACATTTTCCCATATAGTTATCTCTCTCTATTGTCAAGGCACAAAATTGAAACTTAGTTAACATTACAGAAAGAGAGGGAGAGCAAGTAGCAAATTAAACGAGATAGAGCAACCGCAAATGCAAGTAGATATTCGCATGCTCACGCACATAGATACACGCTTATGCACTCAATTAGTACAGTAAGACATGTAAGCAAAGAAACTCACTCGGCAATGTTCGTCATTTTTTTTTTTTTTTCATTATATCTCCGTTGCTATATTTTCCATTTATTGTCTATTTTGTATTCTTTTGTTTATAAAGCTTTTTTGCTGTGTATTCTTGTAAATTTTGTACTGTACACAAACTAGCGCACACACATTAAAAACGGCGGCCGAAAAGCCAGCTATCAGAAAGTCAAACCGCCAGCTACCCACGACAACAGCAACATTGAAAGAAGCAAAAATCAAGGCAATATAGCTGGCCACATATATATATATACATATCTACGGGATACATATATACATCTTTATCTATTCGAACACACAACAAATTTAACGAAATATTACAAGCGAACGAAAAACACCACTTTTTTCCTCCTCTCTTTTTTCCCTACGTGCACTCAATACCAATATTGCTGCTGCTTCTTGTTGTTCCTCCTTTAGATTGCTCTTTTTGTATTTAATAAAAAATTTTCAAAGCATTTTTTTCTTTTTGTTTTTCAATAAATAAAAAATCCACTTTTTCTACTTTTTCTTCTTTTTTCTTCTTTTTTACTTTCTAGATAAAATTTCGTTAAACATTTATAACCATAATCTTAAGTAAACAATTTCCCGAAAAACTTTTGTTGAAATTTTTCAATTATTATAACAAATTTTCAATTCAAAGATTAGAAATTCCTTACACCACACACACGGCAGCAACAACGAACATTGGACGTGATGTAGTAAAAAGACAAGAGAAAAAAAATTTAATTGAGAAAAGCAATACAAATTCTTTGACATACATGTACGTATGACGAATAAACGAGAGGAAGTAGTTGTCTGTTTAAATATTTCTTATAAACAGATATATCTATCTCCGTTTAACTTGAAGAAAACAATGGAAAAAGGTACTGTTTTGAAAATGGCGGTAGAATATACATACATATATATCATCTAGTACAATAGCGCGCAGATTTTAGCAAACGAAAAAAGTACTAAAATTAATTAAAAATATTAAAAAGAGATGGCATATGTTAAGGCCTGGTGCCGGAGAATTGATTGCAGATGAATTCAGAGTTGCAATTTATGGGTCAAATAAATAGTAAAAATATCCTAAATGAAAATGTGATATGAGAAAGCAAGAGAAGTTCAGGAAAACAAAAGAGGATAATAATAAACAAGCTAGTGTTTCTTCCTTATTACTATTATTATTGTTGTTGTTTACATAGATTATTTGTTTATTTTTTAAATTACATTTGCGCTATCTACGTGATGCAATAAACTTAAATTATTATTGTACCTTAATAGCACAAGTTGATTGAAAAGACGTTGGGCTAATTCAATAGGATATTCGAAAGAAAATGAAAAATAAATACGCTTTCTAATAAGTCAATTTATTCTGTATAAATGGGAAAGCTCTTTACATTAGGAATAGCAACGACAGAGGGAAAATGTGAAAATCTCGGAAATATTTAATGTTCAAATCGAAATTCGATTATTTCGTCAACGTATGTTTCCTATACACGTCTCGATACTTGATTTTATCTTAAATATTTTCTGAACTATCCAGAAGCAATTAAAGAGTGGAAAATATTGAAATGACATCAAAATCAGTAATAACCTAAACTTGTGCTTGAATAAAGTAAGATATGATATTTAGCTGCGACCAAACGTAAACAACGTAGAGATTCCTCAACAAATAACGAATACTTTTCGTCAAGAAGGCAAGGCAAAACCTACGTCAACACTTTCCCTATTTTACTAATTATTGAGCTTAAAGTGATACATAGGAAGATAATTTTTGTGATTAGGTTACTCTATCCTGCCACAATTTTGAGAATTACATTCCGAAAACGTAAGATACACCCTCTACTGTACTTATATATCAATATCGGAACATATCGGTTTGGATGCTGCTCGGTTGTAGTCGAAGTACTTATTTTAAGCCTCGAAAATATGTACCTTATTGAGATGAACGCAGCAGTTTAGAAACGTCGACGAATTTAAAGTTTAAACTAACACACAACTTGATCCAAGTCGAACGGATTTCAAAGTCAAACTAAGCGAAATTTTGGTTTATTTAACAGTTTTGTCAGAACATATTCGTAAAATAAAGCAACATACAAAATAAACATTTTCGTAGAATTGTAAGCTTGCTATAAATCAATTCATTGTCATTGCATTTAAATTGTAATAGTGTAGCAGTCTCGGCCAAATCTTTCATTTTATCTGCATCTCAATTACAATCGTCTTTAGTGTAAGAGAAAAGCGAAATTCTGCTGCTTTTTTTTTCCAAATTTAAAAAGATTTGTTAGTTCCGATTTTAGTTCCAATGTGCGCTTTATGGCATGGACTTACATTCTATTTAAAAAGCATTAGATTAATTGAAAAAACCACGAAATGAAGGAGCAATTAAGCAAGGAACACAAAGAAGTCTTTAATATTTCCTTTGCTGAAATCCATGTCCAGTTAGCATGACATATACTGTTAAGTTAGGCTTATTGTAGCCGTACGTTCACCAGACTACAGAGAAGAGATGGAAACTCAAAAAAAATCTGCCATCGATACATAACGCAGTAATCACAAAAATACAGATCATGCACTAAAAAAAAAAAAAATCAACTTTTTAATTTTCTTTTGTTAATTTTAATATTAAAAAAAAAAAATAATAATAATAATAAATAAAAACAAAAAGGAAAAAGATATGCTATATACTATATTGTCATATAGAAATGGTCGTTTTTTCAAAATTAACGAATGCTTGAACATTAAGAATAGCGTAACTTGACAGCACTTCATTATCGTATACTCGCAAATACTCGCCGCGGCATGTATACCAAAGCGAATACACACATGTATACTTGATAACTGTATGGAATGGATTACTACACAAACGGAACAAAGAGAGATATCTCTAATTAAAGGTTTTTCACTTACTGTGAAAAAACCTGTAGACTCAATTTACCTAAGTATCTTGATAATGAAAGACTTTAGATTTCATTCAACTTTATAGATACAATTTCTGAATGGTAAGATAAATGCCGATTTTAAATTTATCTAGTTACGGTTTGATTTAGATCAGCTTCGCACTAATCTTAAGAAATCTTAAAAAAGCAACGGAAAGCAGTCGTAGAACAAGACAGAAACATTTCGGCTGTTCATGATAAGTTAGGGTTCCAATACTGATTGCTATGCGCCAGAAAAAACTTAACACGAAATTAATCTTATATAAGAATAATAACATAATATCCAATGCAGTGCGGCACCTGTTAAAATATTCTCTACTGTCTGTCCTAAAAGAGAAAAAAAAACCTCGCCAAGAATGTATCGTCATTATAAATGGCATATTTTTAAGTGAAGTGTTTATGTTGTCTTGTGTTAGATTATTTAAAAACCGCTTCGCCACGCTCAGTAAAAGGATTCATACTTTTTTTTTTTTTTTATTAACACTACGAAGGAACTATGCAAAAAATGTCCTACACAGAGAGATATAACCTGCAAGATATACTTATTTTAATATTTACTCAAAAATAAAAAATATCAAAAAGAAGTCCTAACCTGTTCCTTTTGCAAGATAAAACTGCTCCAAGATTAAGTACTTCAATTTTTACACAAACTTGGATTGTGGCTTGTCGGTGGTCAAACTACGCTCAAAAACATTGCAGATCCTTAACATTTGAGCTTGTGACCTCTAGAGCAAAGCCACGAAAGTATATTCAGCATGTTACAGTTTAAACCAATAATGTGCAAATATAACAAGAGGGGAAATATTTTCAGAAGGAAAAAAACGAATAAATATGATTTTCTAATGATTAATAATTACCATTTAAATAGTTATTCAATAATATCCTTTTTTATTTTTGTATTTTGCTTTTTTTCTTTTTGTTAGTAAATTCCCTTAATGTTGTTGTTAAAGTTGTTCAATTTGATGATGTCCTCGTTACGTTGGAATATATAATACTATTGAATTGCTTTCGTATATATTATTAAAAACGCATTTTCTTTTTATAGTTCATTTAAAAATTTTCTTAATTCCATAATTTTGTTATTATTGCTTTGTTTCTCTGCTCTTTTTATATTAAACACATCACACTATTGTGTATATTTGTATTTATACACACATTACACTGTAGAGAAGATGCAAAATTAATGCATTTTGATACAAATTTTGGGAATTGAATAACGTTTTGTGTTGTATGTGCGTTTTGATTTTTTTTCACTTCCTCCTGGACTTCTAATCAATTTGATTTTTGATATTAGCGTTTGCCGCTGTTATTATTTTCATTGTTGTTATTTACCCGTTTTGAATTTTCAGGCACACTTGTTTGTAAACGACAAACAAAAGAATTCTGAGGAAATCAAAGCAAAGAAATTATTTAATAGGAATATATATATATATATATATATATATATACATTAATATATGTATATATATATAGTTAAAGCATATATGTAAAACATGAATTCACGTATTTAATAATTGAACCGCTACGGCGACTCCGGGGCAACCGGGGCAACACAGACACAAAAATCATCTCATCATATATGTATGAATTGACAACTACTACAACAATAGGCAGATATAACATGTGCATACGTATATGTGTACACATAAAACGACATCGCCTTTGAAAATTCGTTACAAGCACACTCACTCACTCATCAGCACAAACGTATATGCACACGTAAATATACACGCGACGACAGTATCGCTTGCTGTGAATAGTGAAAATTTTTTCTTTCGATATTTCCACAGTTTTTTTTCTGACTTTCGTTATTGCTATAATATCTTCTTCTTTTACCAACTCATTTCTGACCATTCGTCATTTCGTTTTTTCGATGTACTCAGTTTTTTGCATGTTCGTTCGCATAGATTCCCTGTATGCTATTGTTGCCCAGCGGAGTCTCAATTTTTTTCATATCATTTTTTTGGTTATCATAAATCGCGGCATTCATAAAATTTCACATAAATCATATTAAACATGCTTTGAACTTTAAGTTTTTTGTAAAATCCGCTTTATTTAAGCATTTAGTCACAATTTTTTAAAGAATTTTTCACACAATAAACGCGCACCCGACCGAAGAACGCGGGTTTCCGTCAAATATACAATTTTCGAAATTACTCAAAACGAGAGTTTTAATATTTTCTCATGTTTTTTGTGTTCAAATAACTCTCTCACTTGCTCTATAGCCCTTAATCGTTGTTACTTCATAAGAGAGAAAGAGATAACAGCACGGTACAGAATACACACCAAAGTGCATTAGTACACTAGAGTACATCTTTGTACTAAAGAAAAAATAAGAGAAATAAAGAAAAAATGGTACAAAATGGCTGTCAACGTTATAGAGAGTGGAAAATCGAAAAATCATAAAAAAAAAGTTAGAAGCGAATCTTTAATTAATACTTTTGAAAGTAATTATATTTAATGAAAAAATATATTTTAAGGCATGCATCAGTAATAAGTTTTCGTCAAAACTTTCCAAGCATATCATTAAGACCAAGGTTTTTTGTTATCAAGGCGTTTTTCTTAATTCTTTTGTGGTATTCCTTTGCTGTGTATCAGATATATACAGCCACCATTTTTTTAATTTGCGTTTAGCAATTTCATCACATTTTTTAAGCATTACACTTATGTATTTCATAAGGTTTTGATATATTTACATTTCATAACAGCAAACACTTTTGTTTTTAAACATATTATTCGACATATGGAAGTTTTTTTTTTTAAAAACTTTTTATATTTTAAGCGACTCCTCAATGATAAAATGTGAATTTTTCAATCTCCTTTTTCTCTGGGTAATCCACCATTTTCGAACATGAAAATATATTATAATATTGTTATTGTATGTGTATTAAGCGAGATTGCCACATATAAGGATGGAAATATCCCAAAGATATATAAATTTACTATAGAGTTTGAGAAAAGAAATCAATTATCCCAAGGTTATCTCATTAACTAGATACAAAATAAATTTCATCTAACTGTTGCATATGTAACTTCATTTATTCATATATTTTGAAAATGTTTATTATTTGGGATTAACTTAAGAAAAAAAAAGAAAACAAATAAATAAAGTGTTGCCGGATGTTAATTGAAAAAAAAACTTGTTAAGATTTACTTTTCCAATATTTTATAATTGTTTTTTCTATAAATATATAGATATGTTCCTTTCAGGGAGAGTGCGTAACTTTAAATCGAATGCTTACTACATTCAACACGAAAAAAATGAACATTTACGAAAACTAGTTGAAGAGACCCCAAATTAAGCAAATACTTATAAAATAACTTGATAGGCGTTGCAATAAAATCAATCATAATTTCAGATGAATTTGCTTTCAAATATATTCGATTATCGTAAATGATTTCTTTAAAGAAAAAAAATATTACAGATTCTTGAAGTGTGATATCACCAATTGCTCGTAGGTTTGAAACAATATGCTCAACTTAATTAAAAAAAAAGTTGTAAAAATTAACTTTTGGATATTTATAATAATAGTTTACGCATTTATTATTATAAAAAAAATGTTGTGAGTATTTTGTGAAATATATAAAAAAGTTTTCATGTAGAAATACTTTTATAAATAGGGGAAATTGTAGATAGTAATAATAACTTATTCAAATAACCTCACATATCCTTTCTGATAGTATATAAATTATTTTGAATACTGAATACTTTTCAATATTTTTTTTATATATATATATATATACCTTAAACTTGCATTGGCAAATTTCAATTGCATATATAACGAAAACGGACAAGACTGCCCCATGTATTAGATAATTAAATAATTTAGAAAGCTTAACATTATTTATTTATATTTTATAATATAAATTTTTGGGCTTTTTTTTTAATTGGAAAAATTTGAAAAATATTTGTTTATTTATTCAATGCGCATCAAATTATTATTATAAATAAATTGGACTTCATCAATTGTTACTATTAGTATTTAAGATGATAATATATTGACAGTTTATAAATTGCGGTCTAATGACAAATGACAAAAGTGCAAAATTTTCTATCTTTTGTTATGATGTTGTTATGTTTATTTATTTTTACTTGCGTAAATTTAATAATTTTTCTAAAGATATTTGTCTCTTTGCATAAGATGCACTTCTACTTAACTATATATATATATATATATATATATAGAAAAAGGAATATTTTATTTTAATTTCATTTCAGCTTGCATTAATTGGGGATTCAGAGTTGTGTAAAAGTTAGTAGGGTTAAGGTTTTCAATTTTCTATCGAATTGTTACGCATATGCACAACGCCATTATTAAGAAGTACAACATTTTTACAACCTCAAGCCATACATCGTAAACTCTTTAGCACAATAGTGCTTTACTTCACTTAAACATATTACTTGAAAAATTTATTAAATTATGTCTAAAGCTCATCCACCAGAATTGAAGAAGTAAATTGCGAACTTAAATTTGTCAAATAAACACGATAATAGTTAATATACTTTTAGATATATGGATAAACGTATGCTATTAAAATTAAATGGCGGTCGCTCTGTCGCCGGTATTTTGCGTGGTTTTGATCCGTTTATGAATGTGGTCTTGGATGAAACGGTAGAAGAATGCAAGGATAGCACGCGCAATAATATTGGAATGGTGGTAGGAACAGAAAAAAATTTAATATTAAAGAAAATAGTAATCATGTGATGTCTTTTATAGGTTATTCGTGGTAACAGTATTGTTATGGTAGAAGCGCTGGATCGTGTGTAAAAGAAATTGTTCGGGTTTCAAAAAGCTCAGGGTCATTATTGACCACACTTGTAGAATACAATTTTTTATATTTCTAATTAATAATTTATAAATAAAAGATTTCCATTGTTCGTCGATTAAATCAAAATTTTTCTCTCTTTTACCACAGATGTCCCAGAATCTCTGTAATGCTGATAAATTGAGAACGCGCAGAACGTATTTCCATTCAAGAATATAATAAAAAAAATCTTTATTCAACGAAATGATTAACAGACTTTTAAAGTTAGTATCGAGTAATTTTCGAGAGTAGCCAGGGCTTGGAAATTTTGTAATCTACAAAAAAACAAAGAGACAATATCAAATTGCTTATTTGTTGCACTAGGTTGCGGGTTGTGGCCGTCGAAGCTACTTAACTACAGCACATGTCAAAAGAAAGCTCGTCTCTTTCAAAGTTTTTACTCATGATCCAAATTAAATGAGACTAGTCGAGGTCTGTTTAGAAAAGCACATTTCATAAAAATGGAAATCCAGTGTACATCATGAGCGAATATGTAGATATTGTGTAATCTACTATAGTTGCTTGAATCACTCAGTCATTTTACTTCTAATGGGATTTTACCCCATTTTGGTGGTAATATTTCTGCAATCCTTGCACAGCCGATTTTCTTTGCCAAAACTGCACGACGATTACTTTCAATGTCCAAACGATTATTAAATCCCTAGTTTGTTACATAAAGAAGCCATTTCGCTATTTAATCCTGATGATGATGACGCTCTATCAAGAATTCTTGTCAATATATTGAGTATCCATCACCAACACATTGAATAATTAGTAGCTAAATATATTTAAAAAACACATTTTTATTATCATAAACTCAGCATCCTGTTCTTTTTATTTAGAAATGACCAAAGGTCCGCATTGTTTTGCAGATTCTCGTTGCTTAGCTACTATTTGGTTAGCAATACGATCTAAATCACGTTGTCCAATTGGTGTCAATTTGCGACCACCATCAGGATGTTTCTCGATAAGTCGGGCATGCTCCAGGGCCTGTAAAGCTTTACGCGCGGCGCCATCAGCAGCACGACAAAAATGCGACGGATGTACCCCGTTACGCTTGCGGCCACCATAAATCTTTGTAATTGAGCCAACGCCAGCAGGGCTACGGTGGTATAAATGCCTCAAAATTGAAGCACAACGGATGTAAAACCAATCGGGATCATAAGGCGCCAATTCTTTGTATTTGGCCGTTTTAATAATATCCATTTGATCTGGGACTTTCAATTTACCCGTCCTACGAAAACAGCAAACAAATTAAAAAAAATTTTTCAGCAATAAAACATCAACTACCTACTTTTTTAGAAAGACCGCTACTGCTTTAACAACCGCATGTTGATCAATATCTTTTACAGTCACACCAGGCATCTAAAAAGTACAACAAGAATAAATAGATTAATGGAATGCATTCACATTTTTTTCAATTGAACTGAAAATCCCTTTAACAGGATATTATGGATAGAATTTGAGAAGAACGGTTGCAAACTTGTCATACAATTCATTCATATTCTATTTATGCATAAGTTTAGCTACAAATCTTCAAAATTTCAATTACTTTTTATACGAATCACAAAAGTCACACCTTGCTTGTTACAGAGAACAGGAAGAAAAGACACGTATACTTAAGTTAGCTGCGTTTGAAACTAAACATCGGTTAGGGCGATGACACAATGAAACTGCGCTCGCTTATCAAGCATATCTGACTGCAAATGCTTAAACTTCTAACACAATGAAGTCATGCTTCATGCTTATTAGGTAAGTGAAATCGCGTATAGTAAAAAAAAAAAAAAATCCGTACTTACTTGTCTATTCATTTCGTATGATAAATAAAAAAAAATAAGGAAATCAGTGCAAATGTTAGCAATTTTGAAAAGTTAAAATAAAGAAATCAAGATAATAATAAACAATACATACGCAGAAGCCAAAAGTAGTAAAACTATTATAAAAGTAAATATGCATTTTATTTGATTAATGATATAAAGAGTTTAAAAAAAATCTCTTTAGAATATTTAGAATACATAGATCCAGTATTATGGATATGGACTCTTACGGTTCACACGGTGACGGAGGAAAATGATTATTTAATAAGAGCAAATTGAATATTTCACAACCAGAAACTCGATCAGATACATTTATCCAAATATAAATGTTTGTTTCACAAAGTTATTATATCAAAATATATATTTAATCCAATAAAGTAAAGTCTTTTCAAAAAACGTTAAATTTAAAATAAATTATCTTTATTTCTTCTTCTTGCGTTTTGTTTCATTCACATATTCTTATATGAAGTTCATCTCAAAGATTTCTCGTAAAAATTTGAGTATTGTATTATGCCTGATTTGCAAAAAAATGTTGTTGCGTTCATATTTATTGCTCTCAGTGTATTCAACTTTAATTCCCACGCTTCATTAGTAAACGCTGCTACTTTGTGTTTTCAGCTTTACTTTTGGAAAGCAAATTGTAAAACTTTCAGTAGTTAATCTTGCAAGATACGAAAGGGGTGCTGCTACCTAAATTAGCCATAGATGATATAAAGGGTATGAATATCTGAGAAATCAATAAATATTATTTTTACGATTTCATTAGTTAGCTAAGTCAACTTTCAAAATTTATAATTAAATATATGAAATTTATTTTTTCAATGTACGGATTATGTCTAAGGTTATATGATTTTGAACACAAGTGAAGACGAATTTTGGACACAAACCAAGTACAAACAGAATAATCGAACGAATTGAAAATTTAAAGATATTAATCGTATATACGAACCTTTTCCCTGTTTCGCGTAATATGATTAATATTTGTCAGACTGTTAACTCGGCTCTTATACGTTTCCCTTCGTCCCTATTGTATTTCAGATGAATATATTTACTTGATATATGAAATACAATAGCTTGGATTAATACAGCCGATGTCTTGGAATCCAGTATATCACCTATAGCTCATGGAAGACAATTGTTGTCGGTTCGAACGTTTTTATAAAACTAAGCACAAAACGGACTTAAGATATGTTAAAATCGTTATATATTTGTATATTACAACTTTCCTAAATTCGACAACTTGGACTTTATGATACCGGTACTTAGATGTTTCGTT
This sequence comes from Glossina austeni, assembly GCA_000688735.1. Taxonomy (NCBI): domain Eukaryota; kingdom Metazoa; phylum Arthropoda; class Insecta; order Diptera; family Glossinidae; genus Glossina; species Glossina austeni. The sequence goes on along the minus strand of KK502419.1, from coordinate 647,958 downwards.
TACTTTTTTATTTGAGTGACCACTCAGGTGATTTCTTATATACATGTGAACGCGGTAAAGCTTAGGAAAGTCTACAAGTAAAGACGGGAGCAGTATGTGTGTATGTTCGAGTTGACAAGGCAAGAAACGTCACGACGTTGTGCGGCATACGGGCAACATCAGGACGAGCCAAAAGGTTTAATTTTTTTTTTTAAATTTAATCAAGCGCGCTTAATGGGTTACCCTACACATCCTATTGGATCGCTTTTTTTAATCCGTACCAGCGAAAAAGATCGCAATGACAAAATGAAGTGATTCACTTTCTATCAATCCCAATGCGAATCCCCGATAATCCTGATTCCAGATTATCAAAGACTCCACAGAGTCAACTCTTATAATCTCTCACTTTTCCTTTATAAAAACACATACGCACACGTTGTAAAACAACTTTAAAGAATTAAATGGTTGCTCGCCAAAAGTATGGGGGGAACGAAAAATTTTAACGATACATTCCGCAGACATCGGAAAGCATAAAAGGCGATTGTTTGTCCACTTAAGCGTAAAGGTTATACATTTTTTATTAACATGAAATAATTTCTTTATATATGTATATGTCGGACAAAGTTTATCTCGTGAAATCGTACTTTTCCCAGCACTTGGTAAACATTTGCACTTTTTGTTTAATATTTTTCTCCTTGTGAAGTTTACGCCATTTGCTGGACTCCATTTGAAGTAGACCACCAATAATCTCCTAAATTAATATTAAAAGAAATAATAGTTTAAATGTACACGTTCAGGCTCTTCCTCTATGGATATATCTTACCTGGGCAAAATTAGCAGGAAAACGGTCTTCGTCTTCAATGACATGAGCAAATCCGGTGTCCATACCAAAATTAACCCAAAAATACGGTAAACCTTTTGGTATACATTTGCGAAAGGAACGTTCACGCAGCGTTATTAATTGTTTATTAACACTCCACTCACGTTCCGATTCTTCAATAGCTTTCTTAAAGTAGAAAGGAGCCATTTCGCCTTTCTTCCGGTCTATTGGAACGCAATGAATGGTCACGTGAGGTTTCCTATGTAGCCGATTAGCTATTTCATAGAAAACGACATCCTTATGTTGGCTATCGAACATCCGCGTTAAAGCTTTACGAAATTCTTGAACCTCTGACCAAGCGTCTTCATCTAACTGCGTTGCGCACGTAATATGCTGGTTGGATGCTATAACGCAATGGCCCGTTTGCAAGCCCACATGCCAAGGAAGTGCTAGATAAACTTTTTCACCCACAGTCACTAATAATTCTTTTTGCATTTTTGCTGAATCGAAGCATTTTTCACAATTGTCTAAAATCTTTTCCAATTTTTGATGGTCTCTAATACTTTGATGTATGGCTTTTTTGTCCGCCTTTTGTTGATCGTATTGACTGATCTTTTCGCTAAATATATCTTCTACATCGTCCCGCAAACTATTGTGCTTGCCGACGATATTAGCAAATTCCATATTATTGTCAGCGGTGCTTGTGTGCTTTTCTTTTTCAAACATTTGTTTTATATCGTACTTATCATCGTCAGCGAAATAGCGAATACGTTGTCCTTGGTCATGGGTTTCAACGCGGGGTCGTTTTTTACTCTTTTGGTGATTGGCATCCAGATCACAAGGATGTGAGAAATTTGCTTGAGGCAGAGGTCTACTATGTCCCGCCACATCAGTGTAAGTGAGTAGTATGTGTTGACTTGGAATGGGTCGTTTTTCATATCCGTTTGCTTGATTCAAATCAATATTCTTACGCTCTTTTAACTCAAAGCGACTTTTTCGTGCTTTTTCCAATTTATTCTTCAGTTCCTCAGCCAAAGTCATATTACCCATGATCTCCGCCTTAATAAGTTTTGCGCCCAACTCATTCATTTGTTGATCTGTTAAGACATCTGTTATGTTAGATACTTCATACTGCTTGTTAATCCCTTTTTTATCATCACTATTCGGTAATTTTTCACTGGTTACCGACGATGTATCGCTACTCGGAGTGTTCGATCTATTCCTGGGCACAAATTTATTGTTTTTTCCAGCATCTCTCTTTCTCCAACTTTGAGAGGTTCCGCCATTCTTTTTGTAACAAATACTCTTGCTATTGGACGTCCCGCCTTCATCTTCATCAGTGTCATTTTTTGGCTTTTGAAAAGTGGTTGGCAAACCCGTACCTGTTGCTTTCCAATAGGGATTTAGTTCCCTTATATTTTTGCAAGGATCGTAAGTTTCAAATGGCTCCTTCTCGTTAGCTTTTTTTTCAACACGTTCCTTGCTATAGGTCTTTAACAATAAAGTGTCGGTCATCCATGTGTCACGTTGTAATGGCCGTTCTTCTGTTATTTTTGGACTTTTACTTCTTCGATCAGATTTCTTTTTCCTTTTCGTAGACTCATTTATGCTGGAATGTTCCTCATGATTCACATTAGCATCACTTTCAGAACTATCTTCACTGCTGCTATTAACTGATTGGGACCTCCTTTTGTGCGACTTTTTTTTGCTCTTTTTGGATTTTTTTTTCTTATCTTTGCGTTTTTTGCATTTTTTGTTTTCACGTTCTCTTTTTTCAAGCTTCGTACTGTTACTTTCTTCTTTAGGTTCTTGATGTGCTCCCTGTTCTGCTTGCATCGCCCTTTGCTTAGCCTGGAAAATAAGATGTTTTTTCTATATTAGCCGTTTAGTGTTGAAAAGTGTGAATGCAATTGTCCTTACATTTGCCAACATTTCATTTCTTGCTTCCCTTAATTGTTGCCGAGCACGTTCTTTATTATCAACATTTTCAGTTTGTACGAAATTCATGTTTATTCAGTTTACTGTTTTAATATGATTTTCAGCGAAATGAACGTGTAACGTAAAGTAATTGCAATTATTTTTTACCTCACAAAAAGACAATAAATTTGGTAGAGTTGCCTAACCTAACGAATATTGTTGCTTACAGAGATGTACGCTTGCGTTCAGGGTATTTTCACTGCAGCATTCAATAGCATGATTTTATAATTGTTATGCAAGAGTAAGTTTACGTTCAGTTTATAATTGACAAACACTTTTATTTTATTTTCTTCTTTAATATTATGCCCAGCGCACCAGTTAATGATTTAATGCGAGAATATTCTGATATGGGCAGATGTGTACACACCTTCTGTTATGCTAATCTTCTCTATTTACATATTTTCGTCTTGTATGTATGCATTGGAAGTTTGGAGATTTGTTGACGCAATTTCGTACATTGAAATGTCTTAGCTCGTGCCATTGCCATTGATTGAATACGTTTTTTTTTTTAATAACCACTACCCATCTCACGGTCTATTTTGATATAGTCATTGTACGTCACAAATATTCGATTTTTAATACTTTAAAAAAAGAAACTATGCAGAATTTGGATGGTATCGGACATAATGTAATTTTTCTATTATATTTAACCTACAAAATTTAATATGGTAAGGTCACATTTTTGACGGCGCTCTATATAAGTTTCTCATAAAAAACAATCCTTTATATAGCAACAGGATATAAGTTTAGAAGATAGGAGGGTACGCTCTTCTTCTGCTTAGAGGACTGACACAATGAGGCGTTATTTTCATTTTCGGGTTAAAAACTCCCAAATGATAAACACAATGGGTAACCGTGCTACCATATTGTGTGACAGGAAAACGTAAACAAAACATTTTAGAACCAAAAAATAAAGAAACCAATGCAAACATAAACAACAAATTCGAGAAAAATAATAATAACGAAGTAATATAAAAGTAAACAAACTTGTTTATTAATTGGTGATAAAGAAGGTTGTTTAGATATATGTACATATATATCATTTAGAAATTCTTATTTATTTGTCTCAAATGAAATAAGTTCATGAACATATTTCATCATTAAAATAAAGGTCTTTTTTGCTTGTTTCTCATTGCTTGCAAATAATGCATTGTATCAACTGAATTTGCAAATCACAAAATATAAAGAAAATATACATCAGTGTAAGGTAAATATAAATTAGATAAATTATTTTTAAATTTAAAATAAGTTGCTTTTGTTTTTCGTGTGCGTTGTGTGTTTGTTTTATTTGCATGCATGCATACAAAGCCATATGAATTTTCAATTCCCATAAAGTCTTGTAAAAAGTTGGCAAAGTTGAAGTGACAACCCGAAAATAGGAATAACGTCTCATTGCTCACAATTGCTTAGATATCAACCAGAGGACCTCTTAACACATTTACAAATTACAAATGAAATCATAGAGTGTGCGAGTGTGTTTCATTTTTCTTTTTTACTTATAAAGCTCTGCCTTTTTCGGATTATATTTTTCATGAGAAATATTTTAATCAATTAAAATGCCTTTATATGAAACTGTGATGCAAGAGAAGCCACCAGTGGTGTTGGACATTGGTACCGCTTATACGAAGTAAATTTTTTATTGCAAATAAACATCAATGAAAGAACGTTCATTTTTATTGGTGCTTTTAGGTTGGGCTTTGCTGCTGAGGCTTATCCACGTAAAATAATACCTACTGAATTTATTTCGTCCACAAATGGAGAATCAAAAAATCTATTTAATTATGAAACCTTATTGGAATTTTATGATCAAGTGGTCGATTTTTTGCAAATGATATTTTTCAAGTATGATAATAGAAATTTTAAATAATTCTCACATAACAATTGTTATTTAATCTTAGATATCTTCTAGTCAGTCCAAAAGATCGCAAAGTGGTTATAGTTGAGAATGTTTACGGTCAAACAGTGATACGCGAAACCTTAGCTAAGGTTTTGTTCCGTCATTATGAGGTCGCTTCGGTACTGTATGTACCGTCACATATGATTGCTTTATCTACTTTGGCGGTACCTAATGGAGTTATAGTCGATATGGGATATGCTGAGACTACAGTAATGCCAGTCTTTAGCGGTGTCCAGATTTTGCAAGCATTTCAAGATCAGAAATATGGTGGACGCGACATACACGAAGTATTGAAATGTTTGCTTTTGAAAGAAGGTATTGATTCGCATTTATTAACAGAGGAGGTGCTAGAAGATATAAAAGTTCGCACTTGTTTTATAACAAAATTAAGTCGAGCCCATGCTTATGCTGAAAAAAATCCTCCGCAAGCACCGCCTGATGTACAATACCCCATAGCCGATAAGGCTATTATTACAGTGCCAGGTCACGTAAGAGAAGAAGCTTTCGAGATTTTTTTTGAAGAGAACAATGATCGCGATAGCTTACCGCATTTAATACTTAAAGCAATACTTGGCAGTCCACTAGACGTTCGTCGCATTTTGTGTGAAAATATATTTGTCGTGGGAGGTTCGTCAATTGTGATGGGGCTATTACCGCGTCTCAAAGAAGAATTGCAATATTTAGTAGCCAATGATAAGGAATATCAAAAAAGATTGCATGGTGATATTAAGTTCAAGTTTCACAAGTGCTTGGGGCGTGCTAACATCGCCGCATGGTTGGGTGCCTCTCTGTGCGCAAGCACAGATTTAGTTAATTCCCGTTCACTAACTAAAGAAGCTTATATGCGCTTCGAGAAAGTACCCGATTGGATTTGTCTAGATGATAATCGTGTAAATGGTTAAAATTAATTTATTATACTCTAATTAAATTAAAAAAATCATTAAGGTAAAAAACTCTCTTATAATAAATAATCTTTGTTTTGAAAGAAATAGATTATTAAAATTTACATGGAAATATCTGTCAAACCGAACTTCATTTGCAGTTTCTTTTCCTCTTCTAATAACGCTTGCAAATTTCGCTTTCTCGTCTCCTCATCTTCATTCTTATGCGTAGCGAAATGTACACGCAAGTCTTTAATTAAACGAAATCCTTGCGGGCACAATTCACATTTGTATACATTATCGCCTAAATGGCTCCGTAAGTGTTTCACTAAATCATTACTTTGAGCAAAGGCACGTGTGCAATATTTACATTTATAAGGTTTTTCCCCAGTATGAGTGCGCATGTGACGGCGCATTTGATCGGCCAAAACAAATCTGTGGTAATTAGAAGAAATTTGAAAAAGTTAGTTTGAAGAGGATTAAGAAGGTGGTTGATCTGTAATAATAATAATAAAAAGATTGATGAGAGTAATAAGGAAAAGAGGAACAATTACCTCATTTCGCAGTATTCACATTTATGGGGTTTCTCGCCATTGTGGTACATCTTATGTTTCTTAAGCTGATAGGGTTTAATGAAGCCCGCTCCACACATATCGCAAACGTGAGCCTTGTTTTTATAATGTACTGCTTTATGGGAAGCCAAATCACTAAGACAAGGAAATTTTTTTGGACAGTCGGGACATTCGTAGCGTTTATCGGCATTATGTCGCAGTAAATGTTGTTTCATGTTACTTAAACTCTTAAAAGCTTTACCACATTCCGAACATAGGAAGGGTTGTTCGCCTGTATGTACCCGTAGGTGGTCTTTTAATGTACTAGATTGTTGAAAGACTTTAGTAGAAAAGTTATCAAACGTAATTGCGTTATTTAAAAGCGTCTCAGTTATTTTACATACAACTACCTTTTTGACAATATTTACACTCGTAGGTAGCTTTTTGGCCTATTGGCCTTCGCTTGATTTCATCAGGACCTCGCATATGAATCTTTTCATGACGTTTAAGGCTCTTACGGGTCGATAATCGTCCACCACAAACGTCACAAATAAACCTCTTTTTGCCTTCTTCATCATTGCTTTCAACTTGCGGCTTTTCTTCGCCATTTTCTTCTTCATTCTCTTTTTCTACGGACATAACTTCATCGCCTTCACCTGCATCAAACCAATTATCATTTTTATGCATAGTTTCCATTTTTAATTACTTACCCTCGGCATTTGGCAATTTTTCCTCATTTGTACTTGGTATTGCTTGACTTCCTTTATCTCGTAAATGTATCTTTTTATGACGTTTAAGACTTTTACTGGTAGACAATGCATTACCGCAAACATCGCATACAAAATCTTTGGGTATAGAAACTTTTGCTGATGATGTGATCTTAATATCTTTCTCTCTTATTTTGTTAATGTTTAACTGTTGCTGCTGTCTTCTATATTCTTCCAAAACCCAATCGCTGTCGTCACTATCACAATTTCCAACACCGCCCTCAGCTTCATCACTTAACTCATATTCCTGTACTTGCATTTCGTACTTAATATTTGCTGTGCTTGTATTTCTTTCGGCATAATTATTTTCCAATTGTGTTGTATCAATTAAAGGTTCTTCCATCTCTACCTTAATTGTGCTTGTTATATCACAAATAGCCCTCGAAATGCTATCATCTAAAGGATCATCCATGGAAATATCAACACTATCCTCCTTTCCTTCTACATTCTCATTAGGTAGATGCTTTTGCTCTTGCAGTATTTCTCTTAATTGCTGATCAACTCTTAAGCTCATCTGTTGAAATTCGTAAGCCTTTAAAAGTTTGCCAACGCATTGCTCACATAGATATTTAGGTAGGTCATCGTTCGCCTCAATTCTTAATTGAGGCGTAGTATTAAGCAGCATTTCTATTATCGGCGGTGAATTAACGTTATTATCCGTGCCCTCGGGTGAATTGTAGATAGATATCATATTACTTGTGGATGTTTTGAATGTTTTTCGTTTCTTGGAAGGTGGTGTTTCGCTACTTTCCGCATTTGCTTCGCTACTCATACAAGTTCGACATACGGTTTGTAACTTTGTTGCGGTGGAATTATCCATGATAAACGATAAAATTATGAAAAAAAAGCTAGTTTGTTTACAAGTAATTGTAGTTTTGTGTAAAATTACTATTGCCTTTTCAAGCTGCGCGGTGTTGCCAATCTACTATAAAATAAATAATTCATTTCAATGACAAGTTAATAGCTGCTCCAAACATTTCGAACAAAAACGTTCTCGCATTCAATGCGACAAGTTTAGAAAACTTAACGTTTGCATTGATTCTACGATCTCCTAATAATTACCTTCTATATCTGTAGTCTATTGTACTATCACCTTGATTATTTTGATAGCTTACAGTCTCTATATATTTGGTTAGTAGTGGTAGTGGCAGTATCTTATATCTCGAGTGCTAGCCTAGAGTACTAATTAACCTAACTAAAGTCTGCTACTTCAGTTATAATAGTTTATATTCTTTATAGTTAACCAAACACACATACATATATATACATATATTTGATGAGTCATTAACGATAAAAATGGTTTATTTACATTGATGGTTTCTTGTTAACTCTTTTGAACGAATATTTTCTTTGTATTATTCAGAAGTGCTTATTATATAGTTTAGTTGTACGAATTTTAAGGTACTGTTTCTTATGCGTCTAGGTTTCAGTTAGCTAGGTTTTTGATATTATACAGTTTAGCATTAGTACAGTTATCTAGGTTATTGCTATTACATAATTTAGCATTATTACAGTTAACTTGGGTTATTATTATTATATATCAAAACATTAACTAGATTATTACCTTGAAATAATTTACTAAAGTAAATATGCATAGAATTGCATTATGTCGATTAAATATGCAATGCATGCATTAATAAAAATAATGCAATAATATTACATGTTAATTTAAAGAAAAAAAGAAGCCCTCTACATATTTTCGTCATAAGACATTTTCTTTAATTTACTGGAAAAAACCAAGAAATTAGTAAAAAAAAAAATGAATGAATGAAAAACCAATGAAAAGGTGATATTCGACTGAAGGCGATGTACCTACTCTCTTAGGCTATAAAAAACAGTAAGAAAAAAGGAAGTTTGGATATTTTATAACATTGCATGGGTGTGGCTAATTTGGTTTCTGCCTGCAATACCTTCGAATATTTTTATCAAATTTAAAGGTGATGTGAAGAGATTGTTCAATATTTGATACCAATTAAGGTAATAATAATTTTGTAGGTTTCTAAAGGGCCCTTTTGCGTGCTGCCAATGTTGCGACGAAATGAGCTTTGCAAATGTTTGAGAGAATGCGACGTCATATCAAGAAATGATTAAGAAAATGAAAGAACAAGAAATCAATTGGCTGTTAACTAACAGCTGTTATTGATAACAGAACATGAAAAGTTCGTAATAATTTTCTAGTTTGAATTTTGAGAAAAATATTTGAACGTACTGTCATTTAGGTTTCTCTGCTATAAGCAACAATAATATCCTAAGTCAATAAGCAAATAAAAGAATCAAATACTAACCATCAACCTTATATTAGTCGCCGAATTTGTTCGCGTGCAGGCTAAGCCTATTTCTATTACAATCGAGCTTGTCATCTTTTGTTGACTTGCTGAACATTCAAGAAGAAGAAGAAGAAGACTTTCAGTGCGCGAAATACACAAATATCTGCATTTTAGTTTACTAGAAATATACATTTTATTTTTTTTTTTTAATGTAATTAAATAAAAAATTAATATTCGGAATATACAGATGAATAATGGCGGCCATGTGGGCAATGCAAACAATGTGTCGTTTGTGCATGGCGGGTGATAATAAGCTAAAGGAAACTATCGTACCCAATAACATTAGTATTAAAGAGGAGAAATTTCCTGAAATGGTATCAATCTATAGTATACCCCGTCAACAAAATATTTCTGTAGCCATAGTGCAAATAATCAAACAAACTATACCGAAACTGCACGTTGCTGATAATTTACTACCAAAATTAGTTTGTACGGCTTGTCTCCGAAAACTAATGGATTTATATAAATTCCAAGAGAAATGTTTGCAGTCCGAGCAAAAATATAAAAAATTGCTAACCGAAGAAAGTCAAAAAGATCCTTTGGATAAGAGTGAATTTTTGTCAAACATGAAAGAAATTGATGAGATTGTTGTAAAAATGGATTTAGACGAGAAACTTTTGAACGACAGCAATTTAAAGGATTCGGAAATTGATGATATTATCAGTATTATCAGCGATATTAAGGACGAAGATATACAAACTTGCAGTGATATAAGCGTGGATTTTGTTTGGACTGATAGCAACAGCGAAAGCAGTGATAGTGATTGGGCAACAGATGATAAAAAGAATAAGTATGTCAGTAGATTATAATGTTTACATAGTTGACATAGTTGGCAAATGTTTTCCCTTTATTGCAGAAGCAAAGCGAAGACAAAAATCGCAACGAAAATAAATAAAAAAGATGATAAAACAAAGGAGACAGAATGTCTTGATATTAGCAGTGAAACAATTACAGAGCAACAATTTCCTTGCGAGTTCTGCAAGAAATTATATAAAACAAAGGATACACTTCGCAAGCACCATCGTTTACATCATGGTACTGGAAAAGACAAACGAGTTACTTGCAATATATGTAAAAAAGGTGAAACAAGAACGTAATATTAACGTATATTTCTAACTGGACGAGTCTTTTTTTTTTTTGTTTTCTTCACAGAACTTAAACCCTACAGCTTTAAGGAACACATGCAGCTTCATAGCGGTAACATGAATAGTGATTCGTATATATATTTATAAAAAACGTAACTTTTTCTTTCAGATAGAAAACCATATTTGTGCTCGGAATGTGGTAAATCTTTTAGCTCGTCTAGTACATTACGTCAGCATTTATTGCGTCATAAAGCCGACCGACAATACCACTGCTCCCATTGTCCCAGAAAGTTTCCTTGCAAAAGTGATTTATTATCACATAGCCAAATACACCAGGCGAAGCCCAAATCTCATATTTGTGATGTATGCGGCAGTGGCTTCAGTAAGCCGTACTTGCTAAAGAAACACAAAATGTATCACAATAATGAACGACCCTTTACATGTGAATATTGTGGCAAAAGGTTAGTTTAATCATTTTTATATCCTACAACACAGGTCCAGAGAGGAAGCATTGAAAGTTCAGTGATAGTTCTAAAAAGCGCCCCGAAACACTTGCCAGACCGTTGCGCAATCTTTTTAGTGAGTGCTACCATGGTGGCATTTCTCCAGCTAGTACCTTGGAAACCATGGTCAAGTACTATCTAACGGGGTATTAAAATCCAACGACTAGAATAGAATAGAAATTCACAAACATCGGTGCACCGGTGATCTAATGTCCTACCTCACCGAAAAGTGGAACTGAGCGATTCGCAACTTTGGCGAAAGTACGGCCGTTGCTCTAGATGTTTATAACGCATTCGACAGATTATGGCATGATGCTCTTGTCTACAAACTAATTGCATAGGCTGTCGGTAGAATTTTCACTCGATTCATACCGAGTTTGTTGGACAACCGTTGATAAGAGTTGTAGTCGAAGGGTATTCTTCAAATGAATTATATTTACATGCCGATGTACCACAGGGCTGTGTTCTTTCCGTTTTTCTTTTTCTGGCGTTCATTATCGACTTGCTGTGCATAACAGAGAACCCTATCTATTCGCGAATGAACAAAAAAGAAAAAAAAAAATAAACTTTATGGCAAATTGGAGAACATTGGTCAATTTTTGGGACACTATCCCTTACATATGAAAAATTAGATTTTTTAAGGTAAAAAGATTTAATTTTTTATACTCGAAAAAAAAAAATTTGAAATTTCCTAAATTGATACCGCATTAGTTCATATTTTTGCCCGCCTGCATAAAAGGGCTTCCATGCAAAAGATATCTGGAAACAAGGTAGAATTGTATTAGCCAAAATTATGTAGGATATGTGACGTCGGCGTGGTCCAACTGTAATAATATGCTTGCCTCACTTTTTTTGTATGATATAAAATATTTTATGTAAAAATATATATACTGTTTTATATATATATACTTTATATATGTATACTGTGTGTATATAAATATATATGCTGTGTATATATAGATATATTGTTTTATATAATAATATTTAACAATTTAATAATGAATTTTTTTTTTTGACTTTGTCTTTTAGTTTCTTTACCGCTGAGAAATTGAGACGGCACACGCGTACCCATACCGGCGAGAAACCATACCGTTGCAGTTACTGCGAGAAAGCTTATTGTCAATCGAACGAGTTAATGAAACACTTGCGCCTACATTTAGGAGAAAATGTCTATCAGTGCGAACTATGTCCACTAAGACTGCCAAATGTCAAGATTTTACGCGAACATTTCGCCAGTCATAAGGATGATGATGACGAGACAAGGGAACGAAATTTATTAGCTTTAAAATCATTGGAAATGAAAGGAATTTATTCGAAATGAGCTTTTTTTAAGAGATATAATAAAATATGTTATATAGTTAAAAAAAAAATTAACAAAAAAAAAAAAAAAAAAAAAAAAAAAAAAAGGAATTTTCAACAAGTGTCTCTCATTCAGCATGCGACTCAAATATGAATCTATGAGAAATGAAAGAAATTTCTACGAATGAAAATAATTTGATAAATTCTAAGAAAAACTATTAGTGAAATTATCTTCCGGTTATGTATATCGCTTAGAAGTCTTTGCTCTTTTAGATGCAGACAATTATATAAATATAAATTATTAGTTGCTTTGTTATAAGATAAACTTGTTAAAAATCGGGCAAAAGCCAAACAAAAACATACCTTTTGACTGTTTAGGTATTTACAATGCTACATAGAATATGCTTGGTTGTAAGAGTAGTGAACGCCTGTTGTTGTTAAATTTGACAGAGATATTTTAGCATAATTTGTGGAAATTACGGGTGAGTAAAGAGAATTTAATTTAAAGAGTATTTAATGTACCTCCGCCCCCCTCCCCCCCTAATAAATTATATTATTTATAATTTGATTAAACATATTCTATTTGAGAGAATTATTACCTTTGCACCGACAATTTTTGTCCTCACCAATAGAAGAACGCTTTTCAATATTATACTTACTAGACGTTATGTTATGATCGACTCTTTTTTTTTTTTTTAATTTTTAAGAGAATCAAATATATAAAATTTTCTGTAAGTGCACTATATGTGTTGAAATCGGAAAACAAAGCATATGTATATTAATTTTTTTGTAATATTTTTTTATTTATTTATTTTTTATGGATTTATTGTAGATATTGTTTCTTTCATCCAATCACTATTGCAAGTATGTAAATGGAGAGGGGGAGGGGGGGCAAGAAATAGCACCAGAAACCCGAGGAAATAATGTAATAATATCACTCTATTCTATTGCTTTAAATCAGGATTTAGGATTCTATAATTTCACTTTCAATCTGAAGCTTCTTCTTGTACTGCCTCTATGCTTAATCTTTAGAAAAATTAAAAAAAAAAAAAAAAGGACACATCTACCTACTAGGATTACATTTATGTAACAATCTTTCTATAGTTCGCGTTAAGTATAATGGGAATAACTCGGCATATTGGAACGTAAAAAATGCTGCCGCACTATGCACATTTTGTTTAAGGGTCACATTAAACATATCTTTTTTAGTTTTAAAATGTATTCATGGATAGGGCCAACTAAAATAAATCGGGGATAATGGCTATCAGAAAGGTTGACATAAGCCACGTTTTATTTTTTTTTTCTGCAATTGCTTTTTATTGTTCTCAAGATTTGAACCTGATAACCCGTTCCTTTCTTGTGTGCTCTCTATACATCTCTAGATTTTTTCATTAATTCACAGAAGGCTATGAAAATTATTTTAAAAACATTTTCTTTCTTTCTTTTTTTTTTTTTTAATATTTTCTTGTAATTTGTAATAATACCGGTTTCGAAAGATGCTTTGAAGAACCGAACTCAGAGAAAAAACAAAGGATTCACAATATAATCAAGTGAATAGAAGGCAACTATGTTATACTAGAAGAAGCATACTATTGTCATATAACATCGTAATTTTAAGGTGTCAGGCCATTTGGCCTATGAGCTTCAGACAAGCCAATGGGAATTGTTAAGCAGGCTGTAAAAGCAGCAATTTTCATATATCAGTATTAATACTAATGCGCGTTAAAAATTCACCGTGCGAATCGGCCACCGCTTGTATAATGTCCAATAAAAGCTCACGTGATAAACTTGAAATTTTCGGTAATCTTGCTACTCGGGAAAAATCCTTAACAATTAATTTCAAAGCGTGATCCTTGATATCATAAATTTTTGTGTAATCGGAAGCTTCAAGAGTCTGCAAAACATTCTCATAATTGATATTGTGCTCGAGGGAATACTTGCAAAACGAATGCAAGCGATTATTGGCAAGACCATAAAAATTAGGGGCTTGAAATAAATATAGGGCATCTTGAGGCGGTAGTTTCGTTTCACCGTAATATATGTAACGTAAAAGAGATTGAAAAGCTTCTGGTGAAGGTAATATATCACCGATGGATATCTGAAAAAAGAACGAAGAGAGGTTTTGCGTAAGTAGTAATTAAGGTGCCGTTAGAGAAAAAACCTACATTTACTGTATTATCGAGAGGCATAAATGAACGAAACATGCCTTGAAAGTATTGCGTGCGAGCCGATAAGATCGATTTATGAGCCGGTATAACTCGACCTTCTAACATAAGATTTATATCACAAAAGTCCTTACCCGTCGACTCTAAAAATACTGCCATATCACTTTCCAGCGTATTTCCTAAAGAATAATATATAGTCAGTGAATATTGATTGATTTCAAAATTGGATTTTGGTACTTGCCCACGTTCTTTTCTAAATTAGCTTCATTGACAATCTTACAGGGATTCAAACGTCTACGTATTATCTCTACCAATAAGGGTTTATCTAAATCACTAAATTCGTTCGACATAACGACATCAGTAAAGTTCTCCTCCTTTATAATAAATTGCATGCAATGATCTTTCACTATTTGTATTCTTAAAAGAAAACCAAATTGTAATGAAATTTCGAATTGAATTAGAAAGGACAACTTGTTGCCGTACACTCACTTTTTCCTATCAGCATTGTAAAGAGCTTCCAGGACATTTTGTTTATTTATCTTGAAATCCAAATACTGTATACATCCATGCGCTAAACGTGGCATTAAGAAGAGCCCGGCCAATTGGTAAATGTCCGTAATTAATATGATGATATTCTTTGTATAGGGTTCCTTAAGGTCTATGCGATCAGTATAGATATAATTAAGAATGATTTCAAATGCTTCGGGATTTGCATTAGGCAAACGAACTTCAAGAAGCGGCTCATGGTTCGCACCTGGCGAACAAGTTCGAACTTCCACACAACCTGAACCGAATACTTTCTCCATTTGCTGATGCCTAGCATCACGAGCTGCTAAGATTTTTGTGCGCAAATACTTTGATCTCGCTGCCACAAAAGCTATATGAGACATTATTTTGATTTCCTCAGGACCGACTATGAACTGAATGTCGCAAAATTGTTTATCATTGAAAAATTTGCCGAAATCTTCCCGTAAAGTGCACTTGGGATAACTGGAGAATTGAAAACGATAGGTGTCACCTCGTCTGACACTGTTATCTACAGTCCCACCAAAAATGTACATGGCATCGCTAATAACAGCACTGGCATGAAAAACTCGGCCCGACGGAACGTCTGAATTAGCCTCAGGTTGTATTATTGACCAAACTTGCGAATCTAGATCATAGCAATGCAAATCGTTGGGTAACGTCGAATCGGCAGAGCCACCAAAAACATAGAGAAAACGATCATGATGGACCATGGTATGACCATAACGTCTAGCCGGTGGTTGAGAAGCCACCCCGCGTAACACGTGTTCGTTACCAATACGGCGCCATCTAAAGATAATGCGGAATAATGTTTGTATACAAGAAAGGTTAGTATATGAGAAATGTGTTTGTCTTACGTTTTGGTTTTGAAGTTGAATTCGAACAAAGAGTTGGTGATTTGCATACCACTTTGCCCTGAAAACACGTACATACAATCACGAGCCACTGCCACTGGGAAATTACAACAGGTTGGGGGACGTTCTCCTTTTTGCTCTACCTCTTCCCATTGATGGTTCTCTCCCTTGAAATAAATCAAAATTCATTTGAAATATGGGATTATGTTTCAAATTTCATTTCATATTTACTGTTAAATTCAATGTCCACATATCATTTAATCGAGCGTTTCCATCGTAGCCCGCGTAAATCCACATTTTGTTATCATAAACAGCAGCTCCATGTGCTGAGCGTGGTACAGGCATTCTGTAAAGAAAGTTGAATTAATTTATATATACTTCGTTTCGTAAGTTGGTAACTTACTTTCCTAAAAATTTCCATTCCACCCACATGGCACGTTGAAACTCGTATTCGAATAGATCATTTTTATTTGTTAGATTGGAATTGGAGTGTATGTCGCCGGTATAACCACCGAAAATAAACATGGAATTACCATAGACTACAGCGGAATGATGATAACGGGGTGCAGGTGGCGTGCCTGTGGCGCAAGCACGTCCCCATGACTTATCCTTTACGCCAAACCGAATTAAATCGTTTAACATTGTTTTACCGTTATCACCTCCGAACACATACATGGCATCTTTGTAGGCTACCACAGTGTGTTTACTGCGTCTGTAATTGGAATAATAGAATGTTAAATCTATTATCTAATTATGTCCAATTGCCTTTGCCTTCTTACTTGGCTCCCACAAATTCAGCACATTCCAACATTTTCGTCCACTGATGGGTGGCCGTATATGAACTGAAGTCCACATTCAAGGCATTGCAACTATAACTGCCCGGTGACACGGATTTGCAGTTACGCGAAAATTGATTGCTGCGAACTGAATTTGTACTGGAATGTGACATTTTATTACAACTACGTGTTACAAAGCTACGGCGACTTTTACGTTCTACTTTTTTGCAAGCAACGCCAGGAACGCCGCCAAAATATTTATCTTGACAAGCAAGACAAAATCCTGTCTTTAGTATTTTAACATGTGTCGAAGTGGCCGGAGCCGACTGACTTGACACTGAGAGTTGAGTATTACACTGCTGTTGTGGTGTTATTACAGAAAATGTTGCTGGAGGCGAAGCATGACAACCACCGCCACAAAAATTATAACGTAATCCAGAATTGAAAAAATTACCACCTCCGCCGCTGCCACCACAACTACCAGCTGCACTGCCACTGCTGGTGCTACTGCCAGAGCCGTCTTGGTTATCGGCCGCCGAGTATATAGCGTTTAACATTAAAACATCACAAAAAATTCCCTAATAAGTTCTTTATAAAAGAAAATGTTCAGTATTCCTAAGTGCAAGCTATTTATTTTCTTTCCTGCAATTTTAAATGTCTTGCAAAATGCATGTGCGTGTGTACAACAAGAGTAATTGAAAAAATTTTCAATGAAATATTTCGTTTTTTAGTCTTAACAGCTGTTATATTTTGCATTTCATGTCGCAAATGAACCCAGATGTGACACTTTCAACATTTTAGTCGAAAGTAAACATAAAATATCTCATTATAACGTACGCTTACTTGTTTGTCGCAAAATGATTTAAAGTCCATTTTTATTATCAAAAAAACGCTTTAATTATTATTGACTATAATTATTTTTACCCCAAATGCTATGTAAACTATCATGTAAGAAGAAGATTGCGAAAATACTACATATTTTGAAAATATTTCAATAAAAACCTACTCGCTTCTCGTTTACACAACTCTATCGCGTGCGTAGTGTTAGTAGTTAGGATAGGGATTCAAGGATCGCTCATTTCGAATGAGTAGCAGAAAACCATACAATGCAGTGTTCGGCTTAATCGCAGTATCTAAGTAAACTTTCGCTTTTTCAGTCTCATACTTGGCATAGAGAAAAGTTTTTTCATAGTAAACTTTAACTAATTAACATAAATACATGTTTTGTTTGTTGCTCCATTTTAAGCATATTTTGTTTACATCCTTCTATTATGTTTTTGTTAAAGGATAGGTAGCGCTGTCAATATTATCAACCCTGCCATTTAACAGAATGCAATACGTTGGTGCTGCCATTTAACAGAATGCAATACGTTGGTGCTGCCATTTAACAGAATGCAATACGTTGGTGCTGCCATAGTGAAAACACAATAATAAATGATTTTCTATCGTATATGAATGCATTGCTTATGGCTATGCTGTCGATAGTCATTTTATATAAAATAACGTTTGCTGGATTTATTTTCAAAGTTTCTTTGTTCACTTTAATAATAAAGTTAATCAGAAGAATTAAGGGCAACCTCCACAGGCAAATCAACATCTTCTAGTACCGATGGTGGAGGTGGTGGCGGCATTAACTCTTCATCGTTGGAATTACTGATCATTGAAGAGACTGCGTGTGAAGTGTCAGTTAGGACAATTGGAGTACATCCACGACGAGCTGCCACTGGCAATATTTGATAATAGCTCTTTCCTTGCCCGATTTCGCTTGCCGGTGACAACAATGTTTCATTCGACTTTTTATTCCACTTAGCGCTATAGACTTTATCATCTACTTTTTCCTTCTCCCAAGAAGATAGACGTTCACAATGTTTCTTAGCTTGTTGGGGCGTCGGCGATGGTAAACCATTTTCCTTACTTTTAAGCTCATCTTTACTAATAGAGTCTCCATATAAAATTTGTTGTAAATTTCCCAGCATCTCTTTTTCTTTTTTTCCAATTCCTTGGGAAAATCGACCGCTTTTTGAAAAAGTTCCATCAAATCGCCCATCGTATACGTCAAAAAAACAAAATTGTTTTTCCTTTCAAACTTATTCGAATGTATTTGTATTTTTGTCGCCTGCTTTGTTTGTGCCCGTGCTTGCTTTATGACCGTGCACAGTTAATATACCCTTACCTACTACAACAAGTGGTGTACGGCATGAGAATTTTTATATCAGATTTCTCAAATATTTACAATGCGTAGATGTACTTATAAGAGACTCCATTAGTTATGCGTTTCTAATCACCTTTCGAATCACTTTTAACCCTCAATGGCTTATTCTGCCCCGATTGTTTGTCTTCTCTGTTCAATTTACCATTAGAGGTTAAAATTGATTTTGGCTTAAATTTAAAATGTAGTTATTTTTAAAAAGCGTTTTTTGTTAAGACGTTTAACGATATCCGTACATCATCAGCAGGGTTAAAAAGGGCGCATACTATACCTAATACTAGTGTATGAAATGAAGAAGTCATATAATGGCATCAATAATATATGAATCGGTTCATTTCTACGGACCTTAGCGAATACGAAAATGCCATATGCATCGTATATAGAGAAAAAGTACCCAAAATTTTTAAAACGCTTTCTCAAATCATTTCAAATAAAATTTCTTACTTAAAAATGAGTTTGCGAGGATCTTTAACACTAGAATACCTATTTGTACCAAAAGGAGCCATTTTGATGCCTTTTATTTGTGAAATTCTTACATTCTCGCAGTATCGAGATGAGAAGTTGAAATTTAGGAATATGAGGTCAAAAATCGATTATGATCTGTCTACGCGCACATTCGTAACATATTAGGAACTGAGACAACCTTGAAAAAACATCGACGATTTCTTCAACTTTAGATCGAATCAAGATATTTCGGAAAATCATTCAATCATCATTCACCAGAACCATCCGCATGTCGATCGAAAAATGATCCCGATCGGCTTACTAATACGTTCACAATTTACGATCAAATTTTATTCGCAATATATTTATAATTTATTCGTGATTGGATGAAGGACATGCTGCCAATGCGTGCTAACGTAAAATGGAAATAAATTGCAAATAAAATTTTATAATTAATTTTAGACATGTCAGCAGACCGATCGGAAATCTTTTTGGGTATGAATTTGAAAGTGTCTTCTAATTCACAAGATCGAAAGTTATGGGGAACAAAATTTAAGAAAACTGTCGGTATTTTTTCGTGATCACCTCAGTTCCTAAGCTATTGCGGGCGTGTATGTGATACGCATTAAAATCATTTATTAACCTTGGATTCCTAATCAATTAGGGAAAGTGTGCGGCCAATTTGGCCATCTTGGTAAAGATGGTTATATATGATCGATCGGTATCTCGAAAACTAGAGAAAAACTATGAAAACTGAACTGCAAGTCACTGCAAGTCATTACAAAAATGTTGGAGCATTATATGGGGTATGATTAGTTTTGTGAAAATCAGAACTTTAAAGCCATCAAAATAATGTATTTAGTAGTTAAGAAGTTAGTGTTAAGAAGTGAAGCGAGCCATAGTGGAGATAGACATTTGAAAATATATACGGAAAAGCAAGAAAAAATGTTCCCTGTACACACACTGTCAGAATGCTGTACGTGATTATTAGTGGAATCTTATGAGACCTAACAATTATCTCGAACGATTGCTTCCCACTTACTTATTGAATACTGATTATTTATCAGCTATTGCTTGTGCATTGCTTGCAATATGACTGCCAGCCAATTAGAAGTCGAAGCAAAACTTCTTGTTTGGCCATATCAACTAAGTTGAATGTTTAGTAGTGTGTTCACAATTTCGATACAAAACTGAAAGTGCGAACATATGCATTATTCGCCCAAAGCGCGCAGAATAAGTAAGATACGAATTAATGTTTCCAAGGACAAGTTTGTACCGAGGATAAATAAAATTTCGAGTGCAAAGGTATTTAAGAAGTTTTTCTGCTACTTCTTCGAAATCTTTGACTGGTCGTTCAAAGTATGCTGCACCAAAAAAAAAAAAAAAAAAACAACAAAAAAAAGCCCCCTTAAACCCATTTCATATTTGATAGCCAAACAACTGAGTTGGTGAAATTTTACATGTAGCGGGTAGCGGGAACAACTTGACGATATCATGGGCCAGCGTTTGCTTGTGCTTGGTTTAGTTGGCGCAACATATATCCAATGGGAAGTAGCGCGCCTGTCACTTGAAAGCCATCAATGATTCAACGATATATATATATATATATATATATATATACATGTATGAAATTTCAAGAGAGAAGTAAATTAGCGGTAATCGAATATTGATCTCAATCTTAATATTAAGTTGAAAAACTAAATATTAAAATTATATTTTTATTTAATAATTTATTTAATTATTTTTTTTTTTTTAATTAAAATTTTCATTTATTTGCATATAAGTGCAAAAGTGAATGAAGAGAAATTGAAGAGAACGCGCTGGTCTGACACACAATTCGAAAAATAAATTGAAAAGTTTTGAAAAACAACTGCACATTTAATGTACCGTAGAATAATTATAAAAATTGTATTTCATTCAAACCCAGACGAATTTACTCCAATTACAGCTAATTCAATTATCTTTAATTACCTTTACGAAAAAAAAAAACATAAATAAGTCGATTTAATGGCTTACATTTGTTTTTCTTGCAAATACTCATAACTGTAATATCGAGTCAAAACATTTTTGCCATTTGAAATATCGATTCTGTTTACATTCTTTACACGTTTTCAAATTGAATAACTGTTTAATTAACATAAAAGTGTTAAACTTCGCTTAAAATATTCTCATTAAAGACATATATACATATATAGATAAAGATATATATATATAAATATATATATAAAGACATATATATAAAGATATATATATAAAGACATATATATATATATATATATATATATATATAAATATATATATATATATATATATATATATAAATTACATGAAATTTT